>BQNB010014625.1:4764-66493 GCA_026074375.1 Tanacetum coccineum
TTCTGACGCGCTGGTCACTCGTTGACGCATGGGCAGCGCGCCACTCTCGAATTATTATTTTTACCAATTTAGGATCTTGCCTATAAATACTCCTCTTTGGCTGTTGTATTCCTCACCTCTTGACATTTTTTCTTTCCTCTTTTTTCTTTTCTTCTATCCTCTAAGTCTAACACCTCTTGTGTTCTTAACATCTCAATCTATCATTCTATCAAAGAACACATCTACACAAGAGAGACACACAAGTACCTAATCGAAACTTGTGTGTTATTAGTTGAGTGTCTTCTTTCTTATATCATTTCTTTTAGAATCGAGTCTCTAGGTTAAGTTAGGGCTTGATTTGAACAATCAACATTAATTTAATTTGGTTATAAGAGAAGTCTTGTACGTTAGTAATCAAGCCGAGATCATTGGGGATCTAGTTGGGTTTTGGTAATCTTACAAGGGGAATTTATTAGTGGTCCTAGTTGATCTTAGTGATCCTAAAAGAAAAGTCGAATCACGGGTTCTTAGGGGTGGATTCCGAGGGCGGAATACCATAGGAATGAGCTCTTCTTAGTGAACGCTGATCTTAGTGCATATCGGTGGAGTGAAGTTGTAATATGGTTTATAGTCCACCATAAGGATTATACTAGAGTAATAGTATCACTATCGTGGATTCGCAACTAGACGTACGAATGGTATAAACCCCCATCCGAAACCAGTATATATCGTGGTATCTCTCTTTCTCTATCCCTCTTTCTCCATCTACTTATTGTCTTCATCATCAAGTAGATCATTACACCACTCAGTTCTTTGAGGCTTGAAGTTTTATAAACTTCAAAGAAGTCAAAAAGACCGTATTCATCCCCCTCTACGGTTCTATAGTCGGGTATAAGATCGAAACCATAAAAGCCTTTTTGAAACTTAATCAAAGTATTTGTGCATTAAATCAAAACGTTTGACACTCTGAAAGTTTTATTTTATGAAACACTCCCCTTACACATGTGCATCAATATTCAAAAGTGTTTCGCACATGGAGGTAAGAGTTCACACTTGAGTCATTAGATCATCACATGTTTTAATCACATTTTCTTCCCTTATCAAAAATAACAAATCTCTTGATGTTTGTTGATACCAATTGATTAAAATCTATAAGTCTCAAAAAGGTTATAAAGAGAAAAATGTTGAAATATAAGCATGAAATTTGGAACAATTTTCTTTTGTTCCCCCTCAACAATACACGTGCTTAACACGACTTTTAAGTAATATGACACCACATTTATATTGAGGGATGTAGTGGGTGTTGAGGAAACAATTTTTATTTGACATTGAAAAATTATTGAAAAATTGTGCTCAATTACTACATGTTTTAGAGACACAAAATACACTTGAAATGTTGTATCCACAAACATTAAAACTTTAGTTTTGAATGCTCCACCTCAAAAATTTATTTATGTTAAACAATTTATTGAGGAAGAGACACACAATTTTGAAAGATTTAGAAAATCTTATTAAGAAATTCTTGAAAAATTATGTTCAACATTTTCAAAACCATATACTTGAGCTCAAATCTTTGAATGACTTGATGAAGCGACTCAAGTATGAAGAAGATTTCTCTCCTTGTGTTGAGGATAAACGTACTTATGCGTACACTCTCCTTTTTCATTCGAAACCAAGTTGCGTATTGAAATTGTACACAAGTCATTAGAAAATTTTAGAAGAGCGACATGTTTTGAAAACATTTTCAAAATCATTTTGTTGATGAACTCTCGCTCAATGTACATTTATACTTTCGTATCATTGTTAAATGACATTTCTAGAAACGTAAAATGCAATTGATATTTTAACGGGAGACATGTCGTAAGAAGATTCTTTTTGGTATATTCGATTTTATACTTTTGTATTTTCTTTTTCCAAGGTTTTATAATTTTGTATTTTGTTTTTATAGGTTTTGTTTTTTTGTATTTTGTTTTTCAAAAACATTTACGAGTCGATGTTTGATAAGGATTAAGCAGTTTCATTTGCTAGAACCTCCAGTTCTTCTAGAGTCAAACATCTCATACCGAGTCAACCAACTAGAGACTCAAACCTTTCTTTCGATAGAGCTTTTGTAAATAGACCAGCTAACTGGTATTTGTTTACCGACAAAACAAAGTTCAACAATATCCTTTTCAACCTGTTCCTTTATGAAAGGGTATCGGATGTCAATGTGCTTAGTGCGAGAATGATGTACCCCGTTTTACGAGATAGCTATGGCCGACTTTGAATCACAATACATAGGTATTTTGTCAAAGTGATAGCCATAATCTGTAAGTTGAGTTCTAATCCAAAGGATTTGAGCATAAAACGTAGATAGTGACACATACTCGGCTTCGGCAGTCAACATCCATGTGCAATCCTGCTTCTTGGACGACCAACTTACAAGCTTATCAATTAGGAATTGAATCCCACCAGACGTACTCTTACATGTATCAAGACTGATCAACAGCTAAAAAAGCTGCCTGTTCAAAACCGATGTCCTTCGGATACCAGAGTCCCATGTGAATGGTCTTCTTTAAGGTACCGAAAGATCCATTTAACCTATTTGAGGTGTTTTTCAGTAGGCCTTGCCTGATAACTTGCACAAAAATATGTTACAAATACAATATATGGTCTGCTTGCTGTTAAGTACTTGAGTGACCCGACCATGATACGATATTTTGTTTGGTCTATAGGTGTACCACTCAAGTAAGAATCAAGCTTAGGTGAAGTAGCCATTGGTGTACCAATGTTATCACATGCATCCATACCACGTTTCTTAAGAATCTCTAAGGCGTATTTTGATTGATTAATAAAGATACCTCGAGGGGATTAGTGATCTGAAGTACAAGAAAGAACTTCATTTCCCTCGTCATAGACATTTCAAATTTGTTTTGCATTAGTTTTGAGAACCTTGTAGAAAATTTTGGGTTTGTTGACCTGAAAATTATGTCATAAACGTAAATTTACACTTGCGAAATGTTTCCCCCGTACTTTATTGTAAACAATGTTGGGTCTATTGTACAATTAGAGAAACCTTTGGATACTGGGAAGTTAGAGAGCTCATGGTACCATGCTTTTGGAGCATTATGTTTGGTTATAATATTAACGGAAATTAGCATGTATACTTATTGCAGAAGTAAGTTTTCTTTAGGCTGAACACTTAACAATATTAGCCAAGAACTCTTAAAGTTCTCGATTTTGCTGAAAGAAGTGTCTGTACCAATTCCCATGTCAGCTAAGGATCGGATGTGAAACTAATAATTTTGAAATAAAAATGCGGATAACTATATAAAAAGAGACAACTACCTAAAAATTCATGAATCTCAATTGTATCATTTGTAAAACTTAACGTAGAAGACTGCAAATCTATCAATAGTTATTTTGTCTCTCGGCCTTTTAAATGTTGTGTAATAGTACACGCTTATGTGCATTGAACTTATTTATATAAAATATATTGAAATGTGATATTTAATTTATGTCATCGCGCGGTTTGGATCAAGAAACAAATTGTCAATAAAATATTTACAAGCATTGTACGCTTTTTATAATGCTTCGTCCCAACGAACATCCGTACCATTCTTCGTTTTACACATCGCTCACACATTTTCTCACTTCAAATATTTGTTTTTCGACTCTCATCTAATTCGTAGGTATTCCTTATGTATGCATTTTAGGATCCATAATGATTTTTGATCCGTAGAGGTTGGTTAAATCCAAAGTCTTGATTGTAACAGGGACCCTGATCAAAGACGGGTGTGTTCCCTGTTTGACAATCGAAACCCGGATGAGAGTTCCCTCCATAAAATTCACACGAGTATGTCTCGTATTGGTGTTGTGGAGGTTGGTTGAAGAAGTTCGGTGTTTCATTATAAGAATAAGGATTTGGGTCATAGACAAACTCATTTTTGGATCTTAACTGCTACAGCTCGAATAGTTTCTACAATTAAACGGACCTTCACAATACGGGCAACCGGGATGGTTATACGAAGACATGTCAGAGAATCAAACGGATAAGAGGGTAACGAAGATAAGAATTAAACGAATAAGAGGATTGAGAAGATTATTTATAGAAAAATGCATAAGAAAGAAAAATATTTTTGGTAACCGATAATCGAACAAGTGTACGGTAGCTCTTTAGAAAACGCAAAAAGAAGTGGAGGAGTGGGTAAGCGCAAAGCGTTTTAAAAACCTTCTCCTTTTGGGTCAAAGATCGTAGGATCAACCCTCCTTATACCTCTCTTATAGTTTGTAATCTAAAGGTGAGCCGATTTCACAAGTGACACAACGGTTGATTTTGTTGTTTTTCAATTTTTTGGTATTTTTGATTACTTGAAAATATTCACAAATGAAAGCGATAACTTCACGGAGAAGGGTCTTCAAACACTAATCTTTAAACGTACACATTAATCGTTTCACAACCTCCCTGGCAGCGGCGCCAAAAAATGATTCATGTCCTTTAGTATATATAAATATATATAATATATAATATAAATATATAATAGGATAATATCAATTATGAAAGAGTAAGAATTCCGTAAGGCTTTAAGAAGGAAAATTGCTTTTGACCAAAGCAAAATCCCAAAAAACCTTCTCGGGTCATTTCCCGACGAGGTGTGAATTGCGAATCGGTTACGTTTTGTGGAACAATGCTTGAATATCACAAATTTGGATTTGGTTTTCTAATTCTATGGGAAAAAGCAATTAAATGGTAAGCTAAACTAAGAACGAAAGCAATTATGAATTTAAAAACACGAAAAACGATAACGGAGTCAAAACCCGTTCTTTAAAACCCTAAACTCTACAAATTTAACCCTAAAAATGAAAATTTAATTTTTAACAATCCTAAATGATAAAAGAAAATTTTAAAAAAAATATATTTTTTTTGACTTTTATTTTATTTATTATGAATTAAAAACAATTTTAATTTAAAAAATTAATTAAAAATATTAAGCTAATAATTAAAATTCTGGAAAAATTAGGAAAATACTTTATACTATAAAGAATCAAAGAAAAATAAGAACTGGAAAGTTGGCTGAACAAATAAGCAGTTAAAAAGCAAACAAGCATGATAAGCTAAAAACTGAAGTTGTGTATAATAATTAAATGGTGTGAAGTATTAAACGAAAAAGACCCTAGGGCCGTTGGTGAATGTGTTGTGTGTTGAGGCTTTGTGTGTAAAAGGGGAGGTCACAGGTTCGACCCATGTGGCCTCTTTTTTTTTTGAATACATTTTTTTTATTTTTCTTTTAAAAACTTATAAAATAAGTTGAATTAACAAACTTTAAAAAAGACACTTTTTTAAAACTTGGAAATAAGCTGGTAATAAGCCAAATGCAAAGATGACAGAATGCTTTTTAAACTAAGTGACCAAAGGGTAAAGTGTTTTTGACTTTTTAGACTTAAAAAGCACTTGGAAAAAAAAGCTAATACATATAATAAACTACACCTAATACGCACTTATGAACAAAATTAAGCAAAGAAAAATAAGCAGATAGGCACTTAAAAGCATTTTAAAACAAATAACACAAGGACCGATTACAAAACTACTTTCAACTTTTAAAACTAAGAATAAGAACTAATAAGCAATTAGAAATGACAAATAAGCTATAATAGATGATAATCTAGACCTAATAAGCAACTAGGAACAAAAATAAGCAAAGATAATAGGCCATAAGCTCAGAAAAGCAAATAAGTAATTTGGCCAAAACTGTTAACCAAACAGCCAATGTAGTACTTTCTAGCTTAATTTTAAGCTAGTTAAGCTATCCTTATGGCTTAGTAGCTTATATGAAAATCAAGCTTATCCTATGAGCTTCAATGATCAGCAAACAAAAAGGAGTTTGAAAAACATATAAGCCATGAAAAAGGCTAATTACCAAAATTGGTTTTTTTTCAAAGGTTTTATAAAAGCAAAAATGCAAAAATGCAAGCCTAAATTAAGCTATGAAAATGACTTTTAAAAAACAAAATAAGCACAAACAGATTGAGCTAGAAACCTAATGAACTTATACAAACAAATTCAGAACCTAAAACTAATTTTAACTACTCTAATTTTAAGATTAAAAAGTGAACATTTTACTACTTGAAATGGACTTGGACAGATTTTGTACCAAAACATAAGTGACAAAAGGAACTTAAGAAACACTTAGCCTATTGCATTTAGAAAGCATAAACAACACTAAACCAACACCTTAAAGCTGTTTCTAAAGTCCTTATCAAATAATCTATACTAAAGTGATTTAACACCACAGATTTAGACAACTTTTAGACAAAACCATAAAACTCACTTTAAGACTTTAAAAACATATAAAAACAACTTGAAACAACTTAAAAGGGCTTTTTAAAGTTCGCAAAGTGACCCAAACAGTTTTAAGACTCCATTTGACCCATTTTACCTTTTAACCCAAACACCCCTTTAAGTTATTAAAATTCATTTTAGGCTGACTTTTTAAAGATTTAAGCAAGGGTTTTTAAAGACAAATGGAAAACAAGCAATATTAAGCAATTTTTAGCAATAGGAACTCAAAAATAAGCACTCAAAATAAGCAAACAAAGATAAGCAGATTAGTCTATGAAAAAGGACATAACATTTGAAATCTAAAATCAAGTTTTAACTAAGCTATAAACTAAGTATATTAGGCTATATTAAGACTGAATAAGCAATGATTAAGCAAGAATAAGCAGTAAATAAGCAAGTGAATAGTAAATAAGTTAAAAATGAAAATGAAAGCTTTCATGATCCTTTGCACAAAACAAGGATACTAAGGCTCTTAGAGCTATATCAATAAGCACCAGCTTATCTTATGATAAGTTGGTAAGTCCATAAGCCCATCCACATTTGGCTTATCATCTAACAAAAGTTAAGGTATTTTGATAGTGGATAATGAAACAGTAAAAGCTTAAATAAGCTTTTGAGAAAGCTTGAGTGAGTTTTTCAGGTTTAAGAGAGCTTAAAGAGTTTATAAGATTAAAATTTAGAACACTAGAATAAGCTAAAAATGTATAAAGAGTTAAGACAGTTTAAAAACAGAATTTCATTAAACTTAAAAAGATTGCAATGCTTAAAAAAAGAAATACATTAAGTAAAAACATATAAGCTGTAAATGAATTTAAAAACAAGACTACTCTACTCCTACATTACATCTTCAAAACTGAAATAAGCTAGTCTATTTATAGCCGAATTCTAGCTAGCACTTGTGCTTGTTGTGTTTGTTGTGTGAGGAGCTTCAAAGCTTCCATCTCATCCATCAATAATTCTTGGTTACCAAGTCAAATGATCCTCAACCTTGAATTCTTGTCTTTTATCTTTGACGCCATCATAGCCCTTGATTTCATCACCCAATCAATTGGCAAGGGATTGCCAACGTGGCTTGTCTTCTTGCTGGGGGTGGGGTTTGAAAGTGGGGTTGAGTGGGTTTGTCTAGTTGCAGAGAAAAAGAGGGAAAGAGACAGATGAACAGTGATGTTTATGGGCGGGAAATTTTTTATAGATTGAGGTGTACAGGGTAACGGGGTTAATCCCGAAGAATTCGAAATATTTAGCAAAATGATCCAAAACAAATTAGGATGTTCTATTGTATCAATTAGAACGAATCATGGTCGGAAATTTGATAATGAAGTACAATTTGGAAAATATTGTGATTTAAATAGGATATCTCACAATTTTTCTGCTCCTCGTACTCCACAATCAAATGGGGTAGTAGAAAGAAAAAATCGCACTTTACAAGAAATGAGTAGAACCATGTTAAATGAACAATCCATTCCTCAGAAATTTTGGTGCAATGCGGTCGATACATCAACTTATATAATTAATAGAGTTTCTATTAGACGTATTTTAGGAAAAACTCCATACGAGTTGTTAAGAGGTAAGAAACCAAACATTAACTATTTTAGAGTATTTGAAAGTAAATGTTTTATTCTTATTACAAGAGATTACCTCACCAAGTTCGACCCCAAATCGTACGAAGGTGTTTTCCTAGAATATTCACAAAATAGTAAAGCTTACATAATTCTTAACAAACAAACAATGAAACTTGAAGAGTCATTGAATGTAACTTTCGATGAAACTCCACCTCCACCTAAAATATTACCATTGGAAGATGATGAATTAGTCGAAGAGGAAGCTATTGAGATTAGTAAAACAAAACCCACAGGTAATGATCTTGAAGACATTTTATTAGAAAATAATTAAATGGCAAACCTTAAAGAATCTAAAAGTCATCCCCTAGAAAACATTATTGGTAATCTAAATCAAAGAACTCTTAGGTCGCAAGCTCAAGACAAAAGCATTAAAAGTTAAGAGTTCTTGTGAACCTAAAAATATAAATGAAGCATTAAAAGATGAAAATTAGGTAATGGCCATGCAAGAGGAACTAAACCAATTTAAAACAAATGATGTTTGGGAATTAGTCCCAAATCCCATGCATATGACCATTATAGGAACAAAATGGGTATATAGAAATAAACTCGATGAAAATGGGGCCGTAACTAGAAACAAAGCTAGGTTGGTAGCCCAAGGTTATAATCAACAAGAAGGAATTGATTATGATGAAACATATGCACCCGTAGCTAGACTAGAGTCCATAAGAATACTTTTAGCTTATGCTTGCGCACTAGACTTTAAGTTATACCAAATGGATGTGAAGAGTGCATTCCTTAACGGTTTTATCAATGTGGCATAACCTCCGGGATTCATTGACTTCGCAAAACCTAATTATGTCTATAAATTTAAGAAAGCTCTTTATGGTCTAAGACAAGCCCCAAAAGCTTGGTACGATCGACTAAAAGCCTTTCTTATTAAACATATTTATTCCATAGGAATGGTAGATAACACTCTCTTCACTAAAAAGAAAGACTCCAACATCATTATTGTCCAAATATATGTTGATGACATTATATTCGGATCAACTTGTCAAGAAATGTGTGATGACTTTGCCAAGATCATGCATGATGAGTTTGAAATGAGTATGATGGGGGAACTAAACTTTTTCTTAGGATTACAAATAAAACAATTAGATGATGGAATATTTTTTAATCAATCAAAATATATTAAGGAAATGCTTAAGAAATTTAGACTAGAAGACTCTAAGCCAATAAAAACCCCTATATCTACGGAAACTAAACTCACAAGAGACGAAGAAGGTGAGTCCGTAGATAATACCAAATATAGAGGCATGATAGGTAGTTTATTATACTTGACGGCAAGTAGACCCGATATCATGTTTAGTGTTTGCCTTTGTGCACGCTTTCAAGAGGATCCCAAAACCTCTCACCTAGAAGCGGTTAAACGTATCTTCCGATACATTAAAGGTACTATGCATTTAGGATTATGGTATCCTAAGGGATTCGGTATAGAAACAATAGTTTATGCGGATTCGGATCATGCGGGAGACTACGTAGATCGCAAGAGCACTAGTGGTGTTTGCACGTTCATGGGATGTTGTTTAACATATTGGTTTTCGAAGAAGCAAACCGCTCTTGCCATCTCCATAACCGAAGCGGAATATGTTAGTGCCAGAAAGGCATGTCAACAAGCACTATGGATGAAACAAGCTCTCGTAGATTATGGCATTAGGTTAGATGATATTCCAATAATGTGTGATAACAAAGGGGCTATAGACTTAAGTAAGAATCCCGTTCAACACTCACGAACAAAACACATAGAAATTCGCCACCACTTCCTCCATGATAATGCTAAAAAAGGGAATATCTCTATAGAAAATGTCTCATCAGAAGACAACATAGCCGATATTTTAACTAAACCGCTTAAACGTGAACCATTTAACTACTTACGCCTAGGTCTAGGAATGATGGAACAAATTAACTAAGTTTTCAGCACTGAAAATTAAAAATGAAATATTTGTCAAAAATCTGAGAAAATTTTTTCTCAGATGGTGGCCCCCTTAATTTATAAAGGGCGGCCCCTTTAATTTTAAGGGGACCGCCCAGACATTAAGGGGACCACCGACTAGAAAAAAAAATTCTCTTTCTTTTCTCTGTGTCTAGGCTTCTGTTTTGCATAAAAAAACACACACACAAAAGATTAGAAAAAACCTATAAGCAAATTTTATTTTCCTAATACATATTTCATTAGTCCCAATCTATTATTTTCTAAAGTAAGTCTTTCTCACATCTAGGATCACATGAAAATTAATTTTCATATATTGTTGAAATATGCTAAAAACATTTTTTTTCATATGCATAATGGTCTCTTACTTGTTGTCAAAAATATATAATCTAATATATATCTTCGACAATCTTGGTTGAGCAAAACTAAATCAAGGAGCATTTGGATTATTTCTTAGGTTTTGCATGTATTAGTGTCGAAATAATTGCTACTCCACATTTGTCGCACTTAGGCACACACTAGTATTTGCACAAAAGCTTGTTTCGTTTTTTTAACTTAACCCCCTATCATGATTATTTTTTTGTGCATTATATCTAGTTGCTATTTCATATGCTCTTCACTCAACTCATATATGATTATATGCTAAAATTGTGTGAAATAGGTTATCCTACATATGTAAAATGTTGAATGCTTAATTGCTATGTGCTAAAAATCTTAATTGCCATAAAAGGATGGACTTGCTGCAAAATTAACTTCCAAAACAGAAACCCTCACACAAAATTTTGAGAAAAATCGAATTTTGGGAAATCTGGGAAATGCCAGAGGGCGGCCCCCTTAATTCATAACGGGCGGCCCCCTTATCTTTAAGGGGACCGCCCCCTATTTAAGGGGACCGCCCTAGTATAACACGGGTAAAACAGTATTTTTTTTCCTTTTTACCAAATACCCTCTAGACTTAGCTACTGTTTCCCTAAATTCACAAACATTTCTTGGATTTGATCCTTTGAATGTCCATTCTTCCTAAATTAAACCTTTCCTCCACTATAAATACATCCTCATTCATCTTCATCACAATCATCCTCACCAATGACATCTCCTAACAAACCCACATCCAAACCATCAAGGGTAGCCAAAATGAGTGTGAAACCCATTTGGAGGAAGAAACTAAGCATTTGCAACACCTCAAATGTGCTCAACACAACTTCACCAATACCAAAACCACTATCTCCTCATCATGAACCATCTTAAGAAAACAATCACCCCAATCAAGCATTACCAAATCCTTGCATTAAGGACACTTTCACATCACCACAAGTTGTCTCACACCCTCTATTCCCCATCTCACCCTTCAATTTACATGCTACTCACACTCAAGCTCCATCTCAAAATGACAACCAAACTCCTTACATTAAGGATACTCCCACATCACAACAAGGTATCTCACGTCCTCCACTTCCCATGTCACCCATCAACTCACATGAAACTCACACTCAAGTTCTACCTCAATGTGACAACCAAACTCAACATACATCACCTCTATCTCCAAGTAGAGAAAGCCTTGTTGATGACATTAATCAACTTCAAGACCTATCAAACCTTCTAGCCATGCATCTCTCCCAACAACAACAAAACAACAATTCCTTATTACCTTACTCTCCAAACTTACCACACACCCTTAACATCAACCAAGTTGAAACCCATGTTGGGTATTGCCCTTATTGCATATTCACCCAAAAACAATTCCTTGCTTTAAGTGATGATATCAATTGGATTGAATTCATCCTCACTCGACCTCATCCACCACCTAGGGTTCAAAGAGATTATCCTTCCACAACCGCCTCCGCTCCAAACTCTCCATCAACAAACAACTAATCTCATAATATGCCTACAAATAATCATCAAACCTTTTTGTGTCGCAAGCAATTCAAAAATCCTTCTATGGCTATTTAGGATTTTCTTGATGTATTAATATGCTCCTAAAGCATATTTGTTTTTCTTTTTATGTATGCTTTTGTGTGGTTTACACACATCGCCTTAAATGAATGAAGTATCTCTTGTTTTGATGTTTTCTTTCTCTTGTCATATTTTTCCTTCCTTCTTGCTACATGTTAGAAATATTTGTATTGCTCTAACTCGGTTTTGTAGCTAAGAAACCATAGCTCGATTCCTTGGTGCCCTCAAACGAGGGGGAGCACACATCAAGGGGGAGTATTTATTCTGTCAATTTTTCTAGCAATCCTCGAAAATGCCTTTTTGATTCTACAAAAAGGGGGAGAAATGACATGAAACTCACTAAATACTTGTTTAAAAATAATTTTACATTTAATGAGTTTAAATTTTGTAATCATCAAAAAGGGAGAGATTGTTGATAAAATATAAAGCCTAAAACATTAATAATATTTTTTCACATCTTTACGTTTTGATAATCACAAAATATAAAAACGTTCAACGTAAAATTAAACGTAAACAAGTATTTAGTAGTAAATTCTCATTTCATCAATTACATCACTTAAAGGTATGTATAAATAAATGTTTAATGCATTTTATGATCAAAATAAATTTTTATTCAACCTGAAACTTTTATAAAATATTGTAAACATTTTTAATAAACATCACAAAACATTTTCTACATTTAAAAGAAATGTTTTATTCAAAATAAACATTTTAAATTTTAAATTTTCGAACCTAAAACGGCTAGAAAAAGTCCAGTAAACACCTCCTCTAAATAGGACAAAAAGAGGAGCGTCTGAAAATGAGCGGCCCCCTTAAATACATGGGTGGCCCCCTTAATTATAAGGGGGTCGTCACCCTATTTAAGGGGACCAGCCATAGACTCCGCTCCTCCAGTTTTCCCTATAATTACTGGACTATTCCCCAACATTTTTCTCACTTTTTGCACTCATTCTTTATGTTCTAAAATAGCACACACACATCTCTAAATCCTTTGATCATTTAATCATAAAGCTTTGTTTCCAAGTTATCTAAGCTCAATTCCTCAAGTGCAAGAGAAGAATACTTCCATCATTAATTGAAGAAGTATTACAACCCAAGTATACATTGCAATCTTATTGCATCCACACCATATCTTGTAAATCATTTGTAAATCTTGTAAAGTTGTGTAGTTATTAGATTTTGGTGATTGTTGTAAGTATAGTTGGATCTTGGTGATCCTTTCTAGTAGTGTTAGTTAGTTGTGACATAAGTAGTGTGGTGAGGACAAGTAGTGAAGGTGTGAAGTTGTGAAGTTGTGAAGGTGTGAAGAAGTTGTGTAGTTGTGTTCAAGGTGTGAAGCTAAGTTGTGTAGTGAAGTTGTGAAGTAGTGAACAAATTGTGAAGTTGTGTTGTGATAGATTGGTTCTAGCTAAGATTAGAACTCGACATCTAGCTTAGTGTCAGAAATAGATATAAGCAACATTGTGTACGGTTTTCTCCGCCATAAAGGAGCTTGTTGACATAGTGAAGAAAACTCTCGAGTTAGGTGCTCGGGGAGTGGAGTAGGCCGAAGAGGAGCTTCGTAACCGAACCACTATAAATCCTTGTGTTGTGGTTTGATCTCTCCAACTCTTATCTTTTATTTGCTTCTACTTATTTATATTGTTCATATTGTGCAAGTTTTGAATTCGCAAAAAGTCGAATCTAAGTTTTTATAAACAAACATAAATATTAAATTAAAAAGCGGTAAACTATTCAACCCCCTTCTAGTTTTCCACATAATGTTAATCCATTTCACTATCTAAATCAGGTATAACGCATAATTTTAGTGAGAGAAAGTGAGTTTTAGATAGAGAAATAATGTAGAGAGAAGAAAGAGAGCGAGGAAGGTAAAAACTATGATAAAATGAAGATCAATCCCCCTCTTAATAAGCTAGGAGGCGTTATTTATAGGTTCCTAAGTCATAGTGGCGTTTAGGGCTTTCCATCTTGGGCCGGGATCAGCTTTGATCGGCTTTTGGCCCTAAACATGGACAATATTAGATTAAAGTCCAAGCTCGGGTCCATAACTAGTCTATTACATCTACATACAAAGTTCTTATCACGTAAGATTGACACTGATAATAATGACCGTTACATTCCTTGTTTGACTTTGATATTTCTAAAGCTAACAATCTTCCCCAATGGAGCGATCATTTGAAACTTGGACCTTCTTGATTTGGTGTCTTGGTCTTAAACTTTGATGTATTAGACTTTGTTCCTTCATGCTTTGTGATCTTTGATCTTGAGCCTTTGTCTTTTGACTTTGAGTTTCTAAGATCTTTAAATCTTTCTTGTTCTGGATACGCTTGATATAAGTGACCAGTACTTTGTTCTTCACGTTGTTGATCGACACTTGATATCTAGACTTTCTGCATTCGCGTGCATCCTTGAATCTCCGTGTGTTTTGGGCCAACATACTCATACTTTGCATCATCTTAAAAGCGGGCTAACAATCTCCCCTTTAGGATTTGACATTCAACCTTTGTCTAATAATCTCCTCTAACAGTCTTTGTTAACTTTCTTTCTTTGATATGACAATATTTATTTGAGCATTATGGAAGATCTTTGATTTTAGAAGATTCTAAGCACTTGATTACTTGAAACTTTTGATGCAATTCGTGTAACTTTAGAGCTTGAGTATGAGTATGTGGTAATGAGTCTGACGGTGCTAGATCTCAGGTGGTTACACCTTAAGTTACCTGCATGTATAAGGGTTAACAAATAAACACAGATATGGAAGAATGCCTCGTACATCCCTTGACATTTTGTAACTTTAACCTTCGGTTCTGTGAGGACCGTTTTACAGTATAAATATTGTATCTCTTTTATCAGGATTCGATTCATGAATGAATTTCCTTGACATGTTTTCCAGCTTGAAGTGTGGTTTATCTAAAACTGACACGTCTAGAGACGCTAATTAAGTTCTTCGATATTCCACAACCGTTCTTGAATTCGGATTCCCTTTCGAGATAGGATAACAACTAATTAAGGTGAATCATTCAAGTAAACTTCAACAGTTTTAGCTGTTTCCTGTCAATTCTCAAAACCTGGATCATATTGGTTTTCCAGTTAGCACAAGTTTGATTCTTACGGAATCTCGCAAGTTACCTACCACAGTGTTGCTTGATGTTGACACTGGAAGGATTTCCATTCGTCACTGTGAAATAATACAACTCTGAATGTTCTGGCAAGATCACAAAGATAATGTGTAGGACTCTTTGTTACCACTTGTGAAATGTGTGTCAACAATTGTTTTACATTTATGTGTCCTAATGAGATTTATAAGCTGAGAGCGATTCCCTGTCATATGTTTTGAGCATCTGGAGTCCAGATACCAGAGAACAATCTGGACAACCTGTCATTGACTGTGTGTGTGTGTGTAAGAAGATGGAACATCTGTAGCATTGGATCCCCACAAATGAGTGGGTTCTGAGTTGTTAGCAATTTTAGATTGTATAATTTTAGCTTTTTTACTTGAACCTACTGATTTTAATTGTTTGGGTCTCTTGCTATGGACTTTAAGCTCTGGTTTTGATGTTTCAACTGAGGTTAAGATTGTGATAAGGTCGTCAGCTTTCATTTCAGAATAATTACTACATCTACCTATCAGGTGAAGTTCATAACCTCGCCTTTACTCATTTACATGTTTTATAAACCCGCGAGGGGGATACATGCTTATTACAAACTCTTTTACATACTCGTTTATCTTATAACAATGTGATTACTTTCCAAAGACTTATACATGCTTAAACCATGAATACAAGTGTCTTTACAAGTTATATGCTAATCTGATATACCATTATCACTAATGTCTAAGTTACTTTATGCCAAAAGTCCCTCATTATCATGGACCATTAATCACTTTCGGGTGAACACAAATATTGTGGATAGATCTATCAGGATTGACGAATCCTGTTTGTGTTAGCCGGATAGGTAACCAAACACACTATATTTGAATTTCATAGGTATATGGCAAGTACCTACACCGAGGGCCATTATCTCTCTATATATATATATCACATCATTTTGGGTATATATATACACTAGTCAGTTTGTGTGCCATGAGCTTAGACCAGACTATACTATACCAGACAAGACCAAACAGACCAAATAAGGCAATAACAGGATAATACATTGTTACTATGATAATTATATTCATTGCAATTATTACTAATAACAGGTGTATAATAACGATATCATTTTACATAATAATTGTGTTTAAACAATTATTACACTATGACTTGTATTCAAACTGTTTATCAAACCTATGAATTTCACTCAACCTTTGTGTTGACTTTTTAGCATGTTTATCTCAGGTAATTGAGCAAGTTGCGGCACGGAGTGACATGGACTTAAAGATGGTTGAACTGTTATCATTCAAACTTGATGTTTTAGATTTTGGGACCTGCATTTTGTAAAAACTTTGATTATAATGAATGATAACTAAATTTTTCCAACAACGTCTCTTTTAAAGTTGTTTTCTATGATTATGATTATTGTATCCATGAAGTAATACCCCAGATTATCTTTCGATGCTATATTTTAAAAATGGGGGTGTTACAATATTTCATAGACTTAGAGTTCAATTGAGTAATCAAAGAGTCACAGTGTTCTTTAGAAAGAGCACGTGTCTTTTTAATCGAATCAGAATGATCTTTGTAAATCTTTTTCAAATGCTCAAAATTTTCATGTAAACGCTTGTTTTCAAAAAGTAATTTGGCCACACTATGCTCCAATTCAATGTTTATGGTCTCAATTTCATCCATTTCATGATTGACTTTTTCTTCCTTGTCATTTTCTCTCATAGATTTGATATGTTCCTTCAAAATTGTGGTGTCTTTAGCTTGTAGCTGAGCTTTCAAATCATTATGTTCAAAATATTCTAGAATTTCAAAAGCATTTTGATTATTACTTAATGAATCCTTTTGAAAAATTTCTTGATTAAGTTGCATTGTTAACTAAAAAAATGCAATATTTTTCAAGTTGTGAGTAACTTTTCGAAAGATCATTATACGCATTTTGTTTCTTCAAAAGCTCAGCATTAAGATCCAAACACTTCACACAAAATTCACTACTTTGCATTTCCACATGCACATCATCAAAAACAGCAGTAGAATTCATCACACATATCATAACATCTTGAGACATGATTTTTTTGTAAGAGTCAATCGTTTTCAAAAAAAAGTTATTTCTTATTAATTTCAAAACACTATTTGTCTACAAAATACTATTGAACAACAGCTTCCATCTGGTTAAAAAATGCATGTACTTCTGTTACCTCATTTAAAAGATCTTTATCAAAAACATTGAATATGACTTTTAAGTTCTTTAAAAATAGAATTATTTCATTTAGAAAAATTATTTTACTGCCCCCTTCTGTAATAGCATCAGGTGTAATTTACTTTTTCACCACAGCAACAAATTGGCCAAGATGGTATTTAAGCTTTTTAAGGCTTGTATTAACCAGGCTTGCCTTAGGAAGTTCCTAAGGAGCCTCAATTTTGATAGGTGACGAAGCAGATTGGTTAGTATTAGGGTGTAAAGTTTGTAACCAGAAAGCTTGTTCATCAGATAATTCTTGTTGTGGAACAAAATGTTTACCAAAATCTTCAGACAATCGATTTAACTCAACATAATTAATTGGAGTTGTATTAACTTTCTTTTCTTTTGAAATTGGATCGTTTTGTTTTGCAAGCATTTTTGATCGACTTACTTCTTCCAAAATTAATGTCTCATCATCATCAATCACAGGCATAGGAACATGTTGACTAGATATAACACTACCATTATACAAGGTCGGCTTAATCCGCTGAGCTTTCTTGAGATAAAATGGATTTTGATAAGCAAGAGCTTATTCGTGAGTGTCATCATAAAAAACTTGTGGCTTTGTTAACATGTGCACTGTTTGAGCAGATTGCCCCACTTTGTAAACAATATTATCCAGTTCCTTAATCTTCTTTTCTAAATCAATTTCTTTATCTATATATTTACTTTCCTTTTCTTTGGATTCATTTTTTAAAACAGTAAATGTTTGCAATAAAGATTCCTTTTCTTTAATTTGATTAGAAAGATTTTGTTCAAGTGAATCAATTTGTTGCTTAAGTGCAAGCTTTTCCTTAATCATATCATCCATTTGAGAATCAATTATTTTTTTTACGATAGCTTAAATCAATATTAAGATGTTGTTAAATTTTTTTGCTCTTTCTTTATATCTCTCAAGCTCGGCGGTTATTGATTTATTATTCTTTTCTTGATTAGCCTTTTCCCAATTATTTACATGATTAATCATTTGTTCTAACATTTGTTCAATCACAGATAAAATCATTGAATCTTGTTGTGCATACAAATTAGTGTCTTGAACAGCTGCTTGTTGTATTTCTTGCAAATATTAAGAATACAGAATGATATTGCTATCACTATGTATCTCATTATTGGAAAAATCAACAACTGGTGTTTGTTCGAAATCCTTCATTGCATGTACACTTTGATTATCCATATCATTATGATAGGCTTCAGAATGAGGTACCTCTGAGATAACATCAGAACCATAGTTGGAAAGATTGGCCATCAAAACCGCCTTTGCATTCGAGACATCATCACAGTAAGAATCATAAGCATCAAGATCCTCAGTCTGGAAAGCAGCAGTGTTTGAAATGGTTGTCTGAGCAGCTTGACCGTCTGGAATGCTTGGATCTGCAAGAAATGCGAGTTGCTCTTCAACCAAAATTTGTCATGCTTCCTGTGCTTTAGCTAACATTGCCTTTCCTTAAACCATTCAGTGTTCCTTGGTCGTTTAGGCTGAGTGCATTGCCTAGCCATGTGAACTTCACCTTGACAATTATAACATTTAACCACCCTTTTCTGTCCTCTTGCATTATATCCCCCAGAACTAGTAGCATTACCCTTATATCCAGTACTAGCATAACTTTGTCCTTGCCTCCCTTAAACTTGTTGCACAGTAACTCTGCCATCTTGAATGGTGGCATGGTTTCTCGGATTAGAGGAAGTACAAGGTTGATTGTTCGTTGAAGGGAACCTTGAAGAAGCTACAAGAGTGAGAAAAGCCATTTCCTTATTGAGATAGGCAATTGGATCATCTCCTTGATTAAACACAGGAATAGCAAGACCTGAGTCCATTTAAGGGAACTCAGTCAATGGTTGTGTTGAAGATTAAGGTGAGTTATAAGCAATTGGTAGAACAAATGAGGTTTGATGAGACTGATATTGTTGTGATGGTAGAATGGATGAATGACTGATTTGTAGTTGTGATGGATGAGGTGGTGGATACATTGGTGAGTATGGTTGAGGAGAGTGAACTTGTAGAACCATGTATGTTTGTTGAGGAAAATGTGTAGGATTGTATTGAGAGTGATAGTTGTTAAGTTGAGAAGGTGATTGTTGGGAGGAAATTTACACATTGCAAATGGGAATGTATAAAGTAGTAAAAACTCATGTATTTTTGCTACCATCATAATTATTGATACGACCGAAGAATGAAGAATTATCGAAGGAATTATCTGGAGTTATTATGATCGTGAAGATGGTGAAATTACACCGAGTTTCGTAGTTAGTATGAAAAAAAAATAAAAAAATTAGAAAAATCGCAACAAAAAAGAGGAGGAAAGTTTGGAGATAATCGTTTCGCAAAAGCTTAAACCGAAGGAATTATATCAAGGATCGATTATTCGTTGATACGTCTTATAAGTCAACGATGTAAAGTTTTGTATAAAGTGGTAGATATCGCCACTTGTCTTGTAAAAGTATGTAAAGTATAGGATGATTGGGAGTTGACCGTTACGGGAATGCCAACTTAGGTTGTTGTTTTTTATCAATGATCAAGACGTTTGTATATAGATAGTTTGTGTCTTTATCTTGGTAACGGTCAGGAAAAAGTATCTAGCAACTTGTGCTTATTTGTTTTGAACTTTCTATTTTGTTGTCGTAACTTTTATTTAACAATAATTTAATCATTAACCTTGGTTTTACTGGAATGAGGTTAGTGATGACGTCATGCATGTCTATTTCATCGTTAAGGCCATGTATGCGTGATTCAGCTGCCTTGTTGGTTTATTACTTTTGGTGAAAGTTAGAAGATCCATTCCCTTTTATCATTCTTCATCCTAACCATTGGTTAAACTCGATCTTATCGAGGAATAGATTGTGATCGAACACACATTGTCTATTCCATCGTTAACGAACCATGTATGTGTGATTCGTTGCCTTATTGGTGTGGTACTTTTGGTGAAAGATTGTTAGAATGATCAACCCTAAGCCTTATAAATAAAACCCAATTTACCTTTATAAACTTGTTACTCCTTAGCTCTAGTGGGGAAGATGTGTATCCTTGCAAGTTATGATAGAAATCGTCACGGCCAAGGCAATTGAGCGAATTAGTTACATTTGTTACCACATAGATTAGTTGAGTAATTTGAGTGTTTTCATCTTCCTATTTCATGAGGTGTTTGGTTGTGTACTTGTAACTAAACGAATAAGTGCTTATCGGAAAAATCATTTGGGATACATTTTTATAAAACTTCTATTTGGCACTACTTAAGGATAAATAGGATTCAAGTGGGGGGATATTTGATGACATCAAATAACGTCACTTTTATAGCATCATTTATCCTATGATTCTTGCCCACTTTGTATAATTATTGCTTGAATATGTATTAATTGCTTAATTTTTCTATTGTAGTAATATGGTGTACTTTGTGAAGTTATGCATAATAGTCAGCATTTTGGAGCATAAAACAAATGAGTTCAATAAAGTCTATTGATCTAGCGCCAATACGCATATTATTCTAGGACCTATACGAAGTAATCCAAGACTTTGATGAATCAAAAAGTCCAATTGAACTGACTTTTGATTAATACGTCATATCCAAATCAATGATACGCCGTATACAATACTTTGGTCAACGAAGAAGAACCAACTGGTTATACCTCAATACGCCGTATCCATCAAGAAGATAAGACGTACTCCATGCATATACTTCACAGAAACATGAGGGATTGATTTATACACCCCCAATTTCTCAGCGCAGCGGAATATAACAACAATTGGTGTTATTCATATGTACTATGCACAAGGGATATGGATAAACGAACTCAAAAAGAGGCGTTTTTTAAAAACTTTGTTCCATTTAAAGAAGTTTTCAGAGTAAATTAAACATGCGTCCACCTATGTAATCGTTACAAACTTTCATAAAACATAAGTTTTTCCAAATCATGGATCATTAGTTTTATAAAATGGAACAAAATACAAGTTCTTAAAACTTTAGCGCAGACTCCTCGTACACAGCATCCTTCACCCTTGATTTCCTGAGATAAACATGCTTAAAAAGTCAACAAAAATGTTGAGTGAATCCATGAGTTTGTTAGAGATAAAGAGAACACAAAGTTTTTGTTCTCGTTTGAATGTTGTTTACGACAAAGCCATTTATCAAGTTTCGATTGCAATAGCTCATGACACCAAAGCCTTGATGTTAATCATATCTGTGTATGTTAATTATTGTTGCCCCATAACATATGGTATTATTGCCTTATTACTATTACTTCTAAATACAAGTAGCCCGTTTGACTGGTTGTTGCTCGAAAGGAATTCCGATTATTAACCCCGGACAGGGCTGGTCAACTCAAGTGATCTATTTACTTGTTTCTAGGCTTACCCTTTTATAGGTAATTAACTGTGCATGATGTGGGGTCTTTTAGCTTTTTACTGCTTATGCAATTATCTCATTTCGGGTCCAGTACTATAAAGTTTCTTTGTGCTACAGTTTTATAAACATGCACTGTATTCTCTCGCGGGGTTTTTTAAATACAGTTTAAAAGTTGAAAGGCCGAGGTTATGAACAAACCGTAAGAACAATTAGTCAGAAGTGATTATGATCTGATATGAGCGGGACAGTTCTACGTGGAACATCCTTATATACGTTGACAGCGTTGATTGTTCGTTGATATAATCTATTCATTAATTTTTTTTTCTTGGGTTATTGAGTTGTGTTTCCGAGATAAGCTTGGGCTTGTTCACTCAGGTATGAACCACTTGGAAGGGGGTTTGAGACAATACTCGTATTCCATGACTATGTACCTAGCCACCTCCTCTATGGTCCATGTATAACCGCACCCTGTGTGTGTGAACGTTATGGGTTTTGAAAATCGATGCGGGTATTTCTTTTGAAACTGATCTTTACGTTCTTAAGTGAACTCGGGACCTCTTCTCGAGATCCGTCAAATCTTGACGATAAGAATACGACTTTACTTCAGATGTTTGACCTCACGGTCCATAATCGCAACCGGTTCTTTGATAAAGTGAAGTTTGTCGCCGATTTAGATTTCGTCTAACAGAAGGATAATCGTTTTGTCGGATAAGCATTTCTTCACGTTTGACACGTGAAAAGTACTATGGACTCGACTCAATTGTTCCGAGAGTTCGAGTGGGTAAGCAAGTGTCCCAACTTTGGCAAGAATCTTGAAAGGTCCAATATAGCGCGGGTTCAGCTTTCCTCGTTTGCCAAAACCTATCATCCCTTTCCATGGCGATACTTTTAGCATGACTTTATCTCCCACTTGAAACTCAAGAGGTTTTCGTCTTACGTCACATAACTCTTTTGACGATCATGAGCGGCTTGAATTCGACTCTTGATTTGAATAATCTTCTCAGTTGTCTCATGAATAATCTCCGGACCAGTAAGCTGACTATTTCCAACTTCAGCCCAACAGATGGGTGATCGGCACTTACGACCATACAGTGCCTTGAATGGTGCAGCCTTAATGCTTGTATGATAGTTGTTGTTGTACGAAAACTCCACTAATGGTAGATGTCTATCCCAGCCCTTTCTAAAATCCATCACATATGCACGCAACATATCTTCTAACGTTTGAATGGTCCTCTCACTTTGACCATTTGTTTGTGGATGATATGTTACTCATCATCCACATCGAGTACTAGTGCTTTCTTAAGTTGATTTGCCAAATGTGTGATGTAAATCTACTATTCAATCTGAGATGATGAAACTGGCTCTCCTTGTCTTAGAAAGCTTCCTTCAAGTATTGTTCTCATCGCCTTCTCCATTGAATCGTTTCCTGCCATTGGTAAGATATGTAACGGACTAGTGAGTCCGAGCAACGATAACCCGCTCACTCTGGTATCTTGATCGTTGTTCATATTTTGCAGCTTGGTTATGAATCCATAATAATATTTCACCTATTCCACCAAGGATATCAAGTTGTACCAATAAACCAGACGGTTTTTGATATTCGGCCTTAACCTTAGCCCAAGTTAGACACTTACTGACATAGGTGGAGATTTCTGCCTTCATGCATAATCAAAGCCCTTAAGTCACCAAAACATGGTATCCAACTCCTATTTTTCAAACATAACATTTCGTCAGAACGAGGTTTAAGTTTCTTGATCATACCACACAAGTCTTTAGTTTTGAAATTCTCTTCTTTCCTCGCCTCAGCTTGAGCGTTCAAATTTTGCACGGGAAGATTTAATCCAATAGTCATAACTAAGCTCGAACTTGTGTGGTTTAATCCCTTTCCTTTCGCGTTCAACTGCATCCGCCACCAGGGTTGTTTCCCGGTGGTAATGTATCTCATAGTCGTAATCACTCAATAGTTCCAACCATCAACGTTGTCTCATGTTCAGCTCCTTCTAATCAAGAATATGCTACAAACTCTTTCGTGTGATTTGTGATCAAGACGGCTGTTATGCCATACAGGATAATGTCTACCTTATTTTGATCGACTTAGTGACACTACCGCTCCTAATTCTAAGTCATGTGTCGTGTAGTTCTCTCTCATCTTTTGAAATCTTGAGTTGGTGTGTTGTGTAGGCTATGAACCTTCATATTTTGCATCAAAACCGCACACAAATCTTTATGGCGTCAGCATCATAGTAGACCACGAAGTTCTCATACCTACGGGTAAAGGCAAAATTGGCGACACTAACATATTTGACTTGGTTTCACATCTAAAAAAAGAAGCTTCCTCATTTTCTCCCCCAAATTTACTTACGCTTTTCTGAGTCAGCTTCATCATAGGCTTAGCTATCTTTGAAAAAACTTCGATAAATCATATGTAATAACGGCAAGCCTAAAGAATTAACGTATTTTGGTTGGTAGTCTTGGGCGATTCCACACAATATCCTTTATTATCAATCTTAGCGGGATCAACGTGAATGCCTTCACTATCAATCACGTGACCGAGACATTTTACTTTCGAAAGTAAGAAATCACACTTTAAAAACTTGGCGTACAACTCCTCCTTCTTAAGCAATTTCAAAATTAACTTAAAGTGTTCTTAGTGTCTTTTTGCTTTAGGAGTAAATTCACACTACCCCAACCCTATGCCCCACGAATCAAATCCTTTTTAGATCCCTAAATGTCATTCAATGAAACGACACGAAATTTATCCAAATACGGTTTGCACACCTGATTTATCAGATCCATGAATACCGTCGGTGCGTTGGTCAATTCCAAAAGGCATTACTTAGAACTCGTAGTGACCATAGCTGCGAGTCATATAATCCGTCTTTTAGAAAGTCTTCCTCACGAACTCTAAGTTGGTGATAACCAGACCTCAAGTCGATCTTCGAGTAAACACTCGATCCTTATAGTTGATCAAATAAATCATCGACTCTCGAAAGTGGGTATCGGTTCTTCACAGTAAGTTTGTTTAGTTCACGGTGTTGATTACACATCTGCATAGATCCATCTTTCTTCACTTGACAAACAAATCGGTGCTCCCCATTTCGAAGAACTGGGTCTTATAATCCTTTGTTCATAAATTTATTAGCAAACTGAGCAGATAACTTTTTGCATCTCAAATGGAGGCTAAATCTATACGGGGGCTCGTGCTACAGGTGCAGAACCAAGGACAAAGTTGATTTGAAAATTCAACTTTTTCGGTGTTTGTGGAATTCCTGGCATAAATCTTTTGGTAGACTCGCGAAAGTCCTGTATACGTTAGCACGTCTCCTCAAGTCAGACTTCTCCTTGGACCTTGTCTTCAGTCTTCTTTTCCGTAACTTATGTAGGAAAATTATGGCACCCTTTATGGAATATGCTTATGAGTCTTGGTGCCATGATATTTGGATACTCGAATCTCTGATTATTTTCCTCATACTTCTATAACCTTGAATTATCGAAAATCTGCCTTTCTGTAAGAAATAGGTACAATCCTTCTCTTCACAAGCGTTCACGAGTGATATTTTACGCCAACCAATTCATACGATGATGACGTCGTAATACAGAGTTTACGGGAGGTTAGTATTAATTCTCATAAATTTATCCATTTTTAAAACGTAAGGATGTTATAGGTACAATATCGAACGTGTGAACTAATAAAACCTATGTACTACTACTCTAAGTATATTATCGGTTTTGCGACTCTTCATCAGGCTATTCACCGCAATAACCATGTATAAAGTGGATGGGATGACGGTCAAGTTAAGCACTAAAGGTAGTTGTCATAAAACCTCCTATTCAGCTCCCAAATCAAATACATAGATGCATAAGATTATTAAGTAAGGAAACGTACCGTGACAGCATTGTGGAATCCGAGTTTGCTTCTCACTCATCCTCCTAGTGCATAAGTCTTCCTCTTGCTTTATTTGTCACAGCTTAGTTCATGGTTTTTATTCTTCAACTTGGACAATCACTCATATAGTGTCCTTGCTTCCACACTTTATACACAAGTAATTGCTTTCCGATTCGCACCACTGAGGCTCTTTGAGCTGTCTGCAGCAATTGCGGCCTTACAATCTCTAGCCATATGTCCAACTCTGTTGCAATTACTGCATTTCACAATACATTGTCCCTTATGGTGTAGTCTACACTTGTTGCGGTAGGGTAAAGGCCCAACATATCCCCTCTTCTCATTACTTCCAAACGTATAAGCTCTTGCCACATTTTTACCTCTTATAGGGTGGTTGTTGCTCAAGGTATGTCCCTCTTTGGTTTATTATCAAACCCCTCCTTTTATTAATTTACATTCTAACAGCTTAACCTTTCAGTTTTTGATTCTATCAAATTGTATGCAGATCCGAATAATTGCATCATTGAGTCTTGTGGGTCCAGCGCAATACATTACCCTGGATATTATCTGGAGACCTCCATTGAACTTCCCTTAACTCGGACCGCCTCTTCAAGAAACTATATTAGTGCATAAACAAGGTTAGACACACTTGGAATCTTTAGGTATGGCAGTCAAATCATTAACCTTCACAGTTAAATTTCATAGTTAGTCTCCATCTTCTGGATCTCATTCCTCAGCTAGTTACCTCAGTCATCAACTTTATAAGCGTATTCTATGTCATGGCATATGCAACATCAGTCCCAATTATCGTTTTGTGAGAGTTTCACCAAGTCAATTACAATGTCCTTGTAGAGTGCTTGAGACATACTTTACATGATATTTCAATGGACGATGCTGATGTCGGTGGTAACTGAGTGTCTCTAATCTTTCAAACCATCTAGATACAATCCAACAACTCCTTCAGTCCCCTTGAAGTTAAGTGGCTGACATTTCAAGAAATCCTGATAAGTGCACTTACGAGCAACGGGCACAAAATCTCCAGCATACGTATTGGGATTCCATATACGTTATTCTTCCTCCCATGTCTATTCTATTACCATTACCTTACCTATAACCAATTACGCTTCTATTTCCATTTACATGTTACCATTACCGCCTCCATTTCCATGGTTATCCCCATGATCATCCTCATGTCCATCCCCACTTTCCATCATGGGTCCTTGGTTTTGGTTAACATCATAAGCTTCTATGGCTTCCGCCACAGGTCGATTTGATCATTTCTTCAATTGCTGTCAGGTGTCATTCTGGAAATGTAGTAGGCATTGCTTCTATGTCACAAAATATAGAACAGATAGATAACTGTTTGGTAAAATTAAATTGGGATTTATATATAAGACAGTATTGAATCATAATGAGTTCACGTATATAGCACATAGATTTAATAATGTAATACATACGTAAAAAATCAAAAAAATAAAAGATGAATAATAATAGGTAATTAGGTTTCATAACATAGATAATAGTCGGTTACATCGCTGCTATCAAAAGATAGGATTTACATATCCCTAATGCTACTACTTCTGGCTATCTATCAAGTGGGGTACATAACCAAGTGAAGATACTCTAAGGAACGATAGCCAAAATGCCTCATAACAAAAGTCTCGAGCCTCCCGAGATCAGCTCAGTCATAGTAACGAAACAAGCGAATTTGTCTCAAATCCTCCTGAGTATATGCCATATGACGTCAAAGACTGTCAATCATATCCCTCTCGACGCACAACATACCTCGGAGTCTCATGTTATCCTTCTCCAATACTCTAATCCTATTAAGTAATCTAGCCCTCTGAGCCTCCTCAGTCATAGCCCTACCCTCATAGGCTCTCTACTCCTTTTCTAAACCAACAATCCTTTAAAATGGAAGCTCTAACATGTTATCATACAACTCCTGAATGACCACATCCAATCTTATCTGAAAGTACTTCATAGATCCCTCATCATCCATAGGCACAGGAATGTCATCAAAGACCTCTGGTCCAGCGACTGTATCAAATACTATCTTAACGGTACCCCTCTCAGTAGATACGGCCTTTTCCTCAGCCTTGTCGTCTCCCTCAAATCCATCAATGGTCTTAGTTCTAATCTTATAAGCTGCTGCAGCCTCTGTTTTCAATATCAGCATCAATATAAGTCATGATATCAGTATCAAACTATCCTCCTCCTCATACCAACCCTTTATACTCCCTCGTGCTTATCCTTACCGGGATAATGAATGCTAAAGAAATACTAAACCTCTTGAAGAGATAGAAGAAGATCCCAAGCATTGAGATAAAGCTCATGGAGCAGGACATAGCTGAGGTTGACTCGGAGATCAGTAGGGACTCTACATCTCTTGGGATGTTTCAGCAGGGTGAAAACTAATCATCAACGGTAGTAGTACTTGGTGAAACTCTGGTAGAAGGTCTGGGGCACATCAGCCTAGTGTAAAAACGTAGTAGTTGAAGGTAAATCTGATGATAGAAGAAACTAGGATGATGACTCTTCGCCTATTACGATTGAATAGATGATGGTGAAAATAAAACCTCTTGTGGTTCGTGGTAGGGGAATAGAAATTTGTTGTATTATCTTTCCTTGAGGTCAACTATTTTAGTACCATCAGGATGGGTACGGTATAGGTCGACCGAAAGGAATTATTGCTGGTAAAACAAGGGAACCAGATCGACAGGTATCACAGGTTGTACAGTACTTTCTGACATAATACAGGTGGTAAATCATGAGTAGGTGATGATGTCTCAGATGATGATACATAGAGTGCTACCTTGCTCCTCCATCGAGCAACAATAGTCTCATGTGAGTCAGGAGATAAGGGTCTATCGGATGAGATACTATTTGAAGAGTCATTAGAAGCTCTCTTTATATGGAATCATTACACAAGAATGGTGAAGTAGCCGTAAAGTGGAAACATGCTCTGGGAGAGGTAAGTCTCCTGATGAGTCGGAATCAGTGAACGAATACACGATCAAGTCAAGTTACTTAGCGGGAGGCGACTATAGCCGCTCGTGCCTCAGGAAGCAACAGGGGTGGTAAAAACAGGAGTTCTCTGGTAGGAATCCTTGGTCAGAATAGTGCCAAATAAAATGATCCGAAGAGATGGATGATTCCCGCTCTCATCAAAAGGTCAGAGGAAATCCAAAATATTATCTGGAGGCGCGGCCATAAATCTACACAAGCAAAAGTTTCTTATAATTTCTTATATATGAAGAACCATGCAAGATACGCGTGGTGTAGAAAATAGACGTGATATAAAATATAAAATAGGTAGAATGAAACGTTAAAGTAATTATGGTATTATAATAATTATTAATACTGTCATAAGTCTATATTTAATAGGGGTTTCACGTATAAGCATGTAAAAAGCGCGTAAGGTGTTCATACATAATATATGCCTAAAAACGTTATTTATATTTTTCGACTCTCTCAATGTTTCGATAATAACAAAATGTGGTGAAAAGTTTACGATAAATTTTGATCGTTTCATAATACTATTCATAAAATTCTATTTCTAGATTTTAATCAATTAGGTATGGATAAACAATCATATTAACATGTTAGTGATCAAGAAAAATAATTTTCTTAATACCTTTATACTTCACAAAAATTGTTTTTATAAAAATATAAAAAGCACAATTATTTATTCATTAAATAGAAATGTTTTATTAAAAACATAAAATTTGAATTCAAATTTTACCCCAAAATGTGAAAGGTTTCTACTACAGATACACATTCACCACAAAAGGACAAAAAAGGGAGCAGAGTCTAGCGGGGCCCCAACTTATATATAAGGGACCGTCGGACGCCGCCAGCAACGGCCATTTTTTGCCCCTATAAATGCTGGGCCACACACATTGAAAAAACAGACCTCTTGCACGAAATTTCTCAGATCTATATTTCTGTCTTCTATCTTTCTTTCTATAAAACCACACACATTGATCACTAACTTCCTGGATCTTGTTTTTCATAATGTGGCTATTAATTCTTTCTTCCTCCCTTCTTCATCGCTTCTATATCAATGTTAGGCAACGAGAAGAACAATCGTATTCTTCTACATACGTATTAATTCAATGTGATTCTCTCTCCTCCTCATGATCACAAACATTCATTACATTTATTTTGTGTTTTTTGGTTAATGATCGATGTGTAGATAAGTGTGTACATTGTATATTGGTGTGATTTTGTATTGTATGTATATCTTGTGTGTCTGTCGTGAAGATCTTAGTGAAGTCTTAGATTTGGTTCTAGCTTAGATTAGAAAAAATGGACTCGGTCTTCTAGCTTAGTGTCGAAAAGAAAGTAAGCGACGTAGTAAAAGGTTTTCTCGCCGAAAGGGACCGGCGTGTTGACATAAGTGAATCTCGAGTGATAGTATCGGGGGAGTGAGTAGGAACGAAGAGGTGCTTCGTTGCCGAACCACTATATACATCTGGTGTCTTGGTGTGATTCGTTTCTTTCTATATCTCTTTACATGTCATTACTTACTTAGCTTGATACTAGTTTTGTTATGATTTTATTGTGGTCGATTGACCTACAACTCGAATCAAAGACACTTTTCTAAGGTAAGATTTAATAATGCTAACTAAAGGTTTGTTAAACTATTTAAACTCCACCCCCACACCCTACCACTCCTTCTAGTTTCTACAATTGTATCAGGAGCAAGGTCACTCAAGATTTTTAAAATATATTGTATTTTAAAGCTTGGATTGATCTATGGATTCCGACAAATATCTAGAAGGGCAATCTATGAAAAAAAAACCACATTTTTGAAGGTTAGTTTTTATTTATTGGAAAAATAGATTCGAGACATATGCTAATCAAAAGATCTAGATCTTTTATTTCTGGCAAATGTTATTGTTCATTGTGTGTTTTTCAACTATTATTCAAATCCGGCCGGGAGGAGGAAAACCAAACTTGATAAGGTGTCCCTTTTGAAAAACAATTCAGTTTGATCTTAAAAGAAGCTTGCAAAGAGAATGATTGCCAAATTGTTTATTTCCAATTGTTTTTGCCTTGAAAAGATTATGAATGAAAATTTTCTGTGTAATAGGCAAAGAAATTTGGAAAACATTTGTTAATCACCACCAAGGTAATAGCCAGTTAAATGATAAAAGATCGACCTTTTGGTTCAACAATATGAACAATTCATCATTGTTCGAAGACGATATCGTATGAGATAGTTGCATTTGCTAGATTTATTACTATAATTACGAGTCTTAAAGATCTTGATGAAGGTTATTCTAGTAAAGGAACTACGTAAGGAAGTTTCTTAGGGCTCTTCTCTAAATGGAGAGCAAAGGTACGGCGGATTGAGGAATCAAAAGATAGACATCACTAATCTCTTGTTGAGCTCATTGGAATCCTCAAAGACCATAAGTTGATTTCAAGAAAGACTCCGAAATAGTCAAAGCAAAAAGTTGAAAGAAAAATCTCTTGCCGTTAAGGCTAAGATAAGAACTTGTGATGGAGGAGTCGTTCAACTTCCAGTAGTGAAGACGAAAAGAGTATGCCATGGCGGTAAGAGACTTTAAAAAGATCTTTAAGAGAGAGTAGATGTTCGGGATTTTGAGACAACTGGAATGACAAAAGACGTTCAAAGAAGCCGTGATGACAAAGACGGTAAAATAGTGATCAGAAAATGCCTTTTAGATGCGGCGACCCCGAATCATCGTATTGGAGAATGTCCAAACCCACCGAAAGACAGAAACCCACAAAGTGCATTTGTTGGAGGTTCTTGGAAGCGTAGCGGTGAAGATGATGATGTGAAGGTCAAAGACAAACATGTCTTGTAGATCATTGCATCAGTGAGTATGTTCTGAATCATTTACTTTAGTATGAAAACTCATCAAGTGATGATATAGCTTTAGACAACGAATATGGCAAGATATGAAATTGAGTCTTAAAGATAATCACTAAAAACAAAAGGTTAAAAGCTATTAGAAATAGTCTAGAAAATGAGCTTAGAGAACTAAAAGATAAATTATCCACACTCGAGAAAAACAAGGGAGTTGATCTCGAATGTGCAATGTGTCATGTACTTAAAATTGAGAATGAAAAACTCAAAGATGAATCCACTAGATTAAATAAATTTGAAAAGAGTATCATATTCTTGAATGAAAGCTAAGTAGATCAAACCCTACCGTCGGTGATAATTTATGTCTAGGGTTTAATTCATTCGAAGTATCATCTAGTGAACAAAGGAAATAAATTTGTAAAAGCTCAAAAAAAGGCGTCTTTTTGAGGAGGTGGTCCCATGAAATAGGTACGGCCCATAAACATGGGTGCCCCCCTTAATGTTCAGGCGGCCCCTAAAATAAATAAGGGGCCACCACCAGAAACGCCCATATATGAGCAAAGTGTTTCTTTTCAAAAATCCATTTTGGGTCCTAGACCAAGCTCATAATTGATACAACAAAGCAAAAGGTTCCATGTGGCTTAGTGCAATGAAGTCAAAACAATTTTATAAACCATTATCAAAACCCGGAGTTGGATTTTTAAAACAAAATTTTAGATCAAAACTCCACCTCCTATAAGGATGTTACAATATATTATTCTCGGCCTAAAACACCGCGAACCAAGAAAGACACGTTGGTCGACAACACACTAAACCTAATGGATTTCCTGTAACTTGGAACAACTTTCCACGGCAAAAGTTACATGCCATGGGAAATGTGTCTTCCATTCTCACATCCCAACCAATTGCATCAAATGCAAGGGATGTTTGGCACTAACAACTTTGGACCCATGAGATATTGGGGACCAAATGTTTGAGTTATTGTTTTATATAAATAGATATGCCTTGGAGTCGTCTTGGAGCCCGATGAATGGATCAAGGATAGCGGATGCTCCAAACATATGACGGGAAACCGAAAACTCTTCTCCACTTACAAGGCATACAATTGAGGTAATGTCATTTTCGGTAGCAATCTTCGTGGTAACATCATAGGCAAAGGTACGATTTCTAATGACTCTCTCAAAATAGATAATGTAGAGCATGTTGATAACTTGGATTTAAACTTGCTTAGTATAGGACAAATATGTGATAATAAGTGTAAAGTAACTTTCTCTGAACATGATAGTGAAATCACTAAGAATGGTAAAGTCATAGGTAAAGGTATTAGGAAGAAAGGCTTATACGTGATGAAATTAGGAAATAAGTCAAAGGATCAAATTTTTTAGCGACGATTGATGAAAATTCACTTTGTAGGCATAGGAGATTTAGGGTTCATGCAAATATGGTATCATTCAATCGTGGCCCTCTAGGATATTAGTTTGAACTTACCTAAGCTTAGTTTGATCATCACTTTTGTGATGCTTGCAAAAATTGGAAGCAAGCTCACGCTAGTCACAAAGCTAAGAAACATTGTTCAAGACTAGATGCTTAGAACTTTCCACATGGTTCTTTTTGGGTCCATCCGCGACGTATAGTTTAAGGAAGGAAAACTGTTACACCTTTGTCTTAGTAGATGACTACTCTAGGTATTACTTGGACTAGGAGATTCCTTAAGATTAATAACGAAAGCTTTCGTACAATTCAAAATATTAGTAGAAATCCAAAATCAATTAGGATGTACAATAGTTGTCAATAAAACCGACCACGTAGAGAATTTTGATAATGAAGTGCAAATTTTGGAGAGTTTTGTAATGCCAATGGTATTACTCACAACTTCTCGGCTCCACGCACTCCTCAATCAAATGGCGTGGTTGAAAGGAAAAATAGGACACTTCAAGAAATGAGTAGAACTATGTTGAACGAACAATCGTTACCCTAAAAGTTTTGGTGTAATGCAGTAGATACTTCAATTATATTCATAACCGAATCCTAATTAGAGCCATTCCTAGAGGAAAAAACAACCTTATGAAATCTTGAGATGTAGAAAACCTACTATTGACTTTTTAGAGTGTTGGAAGAAGTGCTTCATTCTAAATCCACTTAAAGACTACGCTTACAAGTTTGACCCAAAGTTTACGAGGTGGTCTTTCTAGCGTTACTCCCAAAATAGTAAAGCCTTATATCATCTTAATAAAAACACTAGGAAAATCGGAAGAATCACTCAACATGACATTCGATGAAACTCCTCCACCCTCTAAGACATCACCCTTGGTGGATGATGACTTAGATGAAGAAGAGAAAAAAGCTATTAGGGAAATCAAAAAGATCAAAACCTAGAAAATGATGTTGTTGATGAAACTTCTAGGATTGACAAAATGTAGTCACTATTAAGGAATCTAGGAACCAATCCCTTGATAATGTCATAGGAAACCTCACCAAAGACCCTTAGATCACAAGCCGCAAAACTAAAGCAACTTTATTTCTTCATTTCTACCATAGAAACCTAAGAATGTAAATGAAGCCTTAGGAGATGAAAGTTGGATAGTCGCCATGCAAGAAGAATTAAATCAATTCATTGCTAATGACGTTTGGGAGTTAGTTCCACAACCTAAGAATATGACAATTATATGAACTAAGTGGGTGTTTAGAAATAAGTTAGACGAGAATGGTGTTGTTTCTCAAAACAAGGCTAGATTAGTTGCTCAAGGCTACAACCAACATGAGGGCAATCGATTATATGAAAAAACTTTATTGCCCCGGTTGCTAGACATGAGTCTTTTTGAATAATTATTACGCTTACGCTTGCGCCTTAGATTTTAAATTATTCCGAATGGATGTAGAAAAGTGCATTCCTGATGGTTTTATCATGTAGAGGTATACGTGGCAACACTCTCTAGGATTCATTGATTCGAAAAACCAAATCTGTTTATAAAATTAAAGAAAGATATGAGATGATATGGTCTTAAACAAGCACCTTAGCTTGGATATAGATTAAAAGTTTTTTCTTACTTAAACTATGAATGATAAAATGGGAATGGTAGATTAACACTCTTTTTTACTAAGAAGAAAAGTTCAAATCTCATCATTGTTCAAATATATGTCGATGACTTCATTTCTCGGTTTGACTTGTCAAGCATGTTGTGATGAATTTTGCCAAAAATCATGCAATGACGAGTTGTGAGATGCGCATGATGGTCTGTGACTTAAACTTCTGCCTTGGATTACAAACTTAAACAACATGAAGACGGTATATTTTTTAATCAATCTAAGTATATTAAAGAAATGCTTAAGAAATTTGGTCTAGAAGAATCTAAACTAATGAAGACCCCCATGTCCTCCGATACTAAAACTCACGAAAGATGAAGAGTGTGAGTCGGTAGATAGTACCAAGTATCGAGGCATGATAGGTAGTTTATTACACCTAACAGCAAGTATGCCCGATATCATGTTTAGTGGTTGCTTTGTGCCCGCTTCTAAGACGGCTCTAAAACCTCTCACCTTGAAGCGGTTTTAAGCTGTACTTCCGATACATTAAAGGCACTACGCACTTAGGCTTATGGTATCCTAAGGGGGGACCGGACATTACAAAACCGTTAGTATATGCGACTCTGTTCATGCGGGAGATTATGTTGGACCGAAAGGAGTACTAGTGGTATTTTGTACGTTTCGTGGGATGTTGTTTGACATTTTGGTTCTTGAAAGAAGAAACATACCGCTCTTGCTATATCTACTGCCGAAGACGAATTACGTAAGTGCCGGAAAGGCATGTCAACAATGCACTATGGATTGAAACAAAGGCAGCGATTGCGTTCCCATCATGTGCGACAACAAAGGCGTGATTGACCTTATCAAAAACCAGGTGCAACACTCTCGTACCAAACACATCGAAATTCGTCACCACTTCCTCTGTGATAATGTCCAAAAAGGACATATATCTATCGAAAAAGTAACGTCCGTCGACAACATTGCCGACTTTATCACTATAACCCTTAAACGAGGAATCGTCTTAACTATCTACGTCTTGGTTTAGAAATGAGGAACACATTCAATAATCATTATTAAAGAATTGACTCTATTTCTTCCTGTCTCAATTCTAGTCCGTGTTCTTATTCCATGTCGTGACACTTAAACTTACTTCATCCGAAGTATTTAAACGCATTTAGTTTGCGGAAATGCAAATAAATTGTCACCTATCCTAGTATATTTTTTGTCAAAATCAAAGTTGAATAAATCACTGACTGAGGGCGGCCCTCATATAGGCGGGCCCCCTTATCTATAAGGGACAGCCAGGGAGTTATGGGACGCCAGGAGATTGGGAGCCGCCATCAGAGATACAAAATAAGAAACACCTAAACAAAAAATCAAACTCCAAAAACAACACCCTTCTTACTGCAGTGCGACGAACAAACCCAAATTCACCAAACTTCAAAATCAACCATTATAACTTAAATTGAAGATCAAATCAACACCATAATCATTCCCTAACATCTCTAAGATCATTAATTGTAAGTCATTTCAACTATTTCTTTCATTTTGAGTCTAGGGTTCATAATGAACACCAAAAATTGAAATTGAGTATTTTTCATTTTTCCTTAAATTTTGATCAATTAATACCACTAGGATACAATGTATAACTAACATGCTTCCCGTAAATATAGGATTTGCATACGTTGTTAAGGTTTGTCGAAAAAATACTTTTGAACAAAACCTCAGAATTTCATTTGCAATCACTCCGTTAGGAAAACAATAAAATTGTTGTTCGTCATTGTTAATACAACCAAAAACGTTTTCAAAACACATGCATACATGATTCTCATTCAACAAATTTTGAGATTACATAATTTTATATGTATTTTTTTGAACTTATTTGGTTGGAGCGAAATAAATCTAAAAGAGCGTTTGATTTAACTCTTTTGGATTTTTATATTACGGTCGAGTTAATCTTTCCCCCATTTGTTGCATATAGGCACACACTAGGCACAAATTCAAGACATAAAAAAAAGTATATGTGATTAATATATGAAATTGTTAATGATTTTCTAGGTAAGCAATGCCTCGTCCTACCGCTCTAGATCATCAAAAGACAAGAAACTACATTCCCTTAATATCAAATGAGTTTAATCAACCTATATTAAACACAATGGCAAATCTTGAAAAACGATGCTTTCATGAGGGAAGGGTTGTAAGTCCAAACTTCGAAAATATGAGTCATATCCGTTTTAAGTTTGAGTCAATTGGGTTTGATTGCTTGTTAGACATTTAAACGAACAAATAGTACCTCATTTTGTCCTTGAATTCTATGTCATACTCCTTTGACTAATAATCCTAGTGGTTATTTCGTGTCAAACCTTTGTCATTCAAACAAACATTCACCCTTAACTTGAGGAATTCCGGTCATGTTTTAAAAATTCCATTCATAAGGACAAAGCTCTACATTATATTATATTTTCTTCTCAATAAACCACGAATATGTGGTCTCTTGATATTTGTCGGTGAGGTGATTCAAAGTTAAGGCTTTATAAAACCAAAACTCTCCATCTCAAGAATCATTAAGTCTCACATTTAAATTCCTAAGACCAAGGACAGATATCCTGTACAAAAATTAAGGGAACCATTGTCGTGTGAAAACGAAATTTTAACCCTTGACCGATAATCGAACACATATGAAACCTTGGGTTGAGGATTATTCGTGGAAATTGTATTTTGTCAAGGACGGTCATAAGGTTCATGTCTCTGGTGTCTTTGTCACATGCTTTATTGAATCGAGACATCCATCATATAACCTAGCTCGCTTTTCATTCTCAAAAGAATGGAAAAGACTCGATTCAAACCAAAGGAACTCTTGCCTTATGGTATGCTATTGACTAGGTTATTCAAACATGTTGTGTCAGTCTCTCCTGAGCTAGCTTTTGATCATTATCTCTCTCATGATCGAGCCATGCATCTGCTCGCTCTCACTACGAGCGAAAGACACGAGCGGATCGAGGCAAGAAATGACTCCGTGAGATAAATGCTAGCTCCTCCTCCACCAATCATAATCCACCTTCCTATCTCTCCAAATTAATGTCATTATTGATGATAATGACAGATGAGTCATCTCAATCTAATTTTTTTTTTTTTTTTTTTTCCCCGCATTCCACTCAACATATCACTTCTCGTTAAATGTTTGTTTCTGGAGTCCATCAAAACCCTCATCATGAAAATCATGACTTGGACAATCTTCTATCCGAAACCATATCTTTTCCAAATCCAACAACGAGATGAACATCGTGATGGATTAAGGGTCGCAATTGGACAAAAACATCTCAAGAACATGATGGAGGAAAACGGAAGGTGAAGATCGTTGGTACAACCTCTAAATGACTGTTTTATTAATATTATTTATTTTCTTATAATACATTATATTTCTTTCATTAGAACTAAAACAATGAATGATGGCTTATGTGTGTTAGAATTTTTTTTTCATCTTATGAATGCTATGCTTGTTGAAAATTTATGTTCTTATGTGAATTCTCTTAATCTTATTAACACTACATGCTTAAGATAAATGATTATTGCAATGTTAATTTAGATTCATTTGATTCTTAACTATTAAAAGATGTGATACTTCCAAGGGAGAAAACTAGAATAATTTTGTTCCCCTAGAAAATGGCCCCTTTAAATATCAGGCGGCCCCCTAATCAATCAGGGACCGCCCAACAATATGGGACCGCCAACAGGAAGGAAAACAACATTTAAAAAATCTCTCTTTTTTTGTATCTTTGACCATCCTACTCTTAGACATTGCTTAGAATTTTCCTTATTTGAAACAACACTTTCTTTCAACCTTCCATCACCAACACCATGTTTTGCCCTTTCTCTTTTATCCTTTCATTATTTAGTATTCCATCTCCATCTCTTTCTCATCATCACCATCTTCCTCATACTATCTTACTTCACACAAATGTCTTGCTCAAACAATCATCACCATCCTAACCTATCTAGAAAATCAAGGATGTCGGTTCATCAAGTTTGGAAGCGAAAGACCCTTTTACCAAATTCAATCTCCACTTGTTCACAATGACTCACCACCACCACCACCTTCAAGAAACAACACTCACTCTATTTCACCACCCATGAACTACCACAAAGATGTTCGAATATTCGAATCACTCCACAACCATCTCCTCACTCATGATTCTCAAAAATACACACCATCATCTCCAGCTTTATCTCAAGGGTTTCAACCTCCTACTAATGCTCAAGTAGGATGTCATGCTAGTTTTTGTCATTGTTGTAGGTACACTACCAACCACTTCCACTCACTAAGGAATGAAATTAATTTCATTCAATTCCTAGTCACCCGTCTCATACCCCAATCACAAGTTCATCACCAAAATGAGTCACCCTCTTCTTCGTTCTCACTCTTCAATTAATCCCTCTCTTGTGATTAATTTGCTTTAATAAACGTTTCCTACCTTTTGAGTATCGCATCCTTGAAGTCAAGAATCATTTACTAGTTTACCTTCATTAGATGCCTTAATATGTTATGTCTTTATGATTATGTATGCTTGTGTATCCCTCATTATATTGGTCCCTTGTGACTATTATTGATTTATTTATGCATTTCAATGAACTTTATTTATATTCAAATGTGTGGATCTTGGAATCTTGTAAGATATTTGTAATGCTGTGTTTGTTAGACCCTTGTACCTCTAACCCTGTTTTTGTAGCAAACCAAATTTATCATAAGATCGATCCTTTGGTGTTCTGCTACGAACAAGGGGGAGCTTTACATCAAGGGTGGAGATAGTCTTTTATCGTCGATTTCTTTCTCTCTAATACGACCTCGACGATCAACCTTTTGAATTCGAAAAAGGGGGGAGATAGAAGTAGAATTAAACTCATTAATAATTTTAAACTTTCAAATTTTATACTAAATGAGTTTATATTTGTCATATTCAAAAAGGGGGGAGATTGTTAAACAAATAATATTTTTTGAACCTCTCAATGTTTTGATAATAAGAAAATGTGAAAATGTTTACGATAAAATTAAACGTATTTACAATTAATAATCATAAATTCTTATTCTAAGTTTAATCACTTTAATGATATGGATAACAACAAATCATTAAAACATGATTAGTGATTCAAGAAATAATTCTTAAACCTTTATACTTCTAAAAAACTGTTTTAGAAAAATATAAAAACAAATTATATATTCATTAAAGAAATATTTTTATTAAAAACATTAACAAATTTGAATTTCAAATTTTCCCCTCCAAAATGAAAGGTTCTACAACAGAGTACAACCTTCAGACGCCACAAAAGGCAAAAAGGGAGCGGAGTCTAGCGGCGGCGGGGGGGTGGGCTGTGGACCCCTTATATATAAGGGACCGCCGACAACAACGACCATTTTTTGTCCCCTATAAATACTGGGCCACCCCATTTGTAAAAGCAAAACCTCTTGCCACGAAATTTCTCAGATCTATATTTCTCTCTTCTCTCTTTCTTTCTAAAACACACACCTTGATCATAACATTCCTTGATCTTGTTTTCAAAGTGATTGAATTCTTTCTTCCTCACTTCTTTATCTTCTAATCACAGTGCAAGAGAAGAGCAATCAGTATTCTTCTACATACGTATTGTTATCAAAGTGAATCTCTCTCCTGTGTGTGTGTGTGTACAAAATTTCATTACTATTTGTTGTGTGTGTTTTGTGTTATTGTGTAAATTGGATCGTGTGTAGATCTAAGTGTGTACATTGTATATTGGTGTGATTTGGGATTGGTGACTACTGTTGTCAATTCCCAAAATGGCTTTTGTGTATATCTTTGTGAGTGTGTAAAGACTTAGTGATAGTCTTAGATTGGTTCTAGCTAAGATTAGGACTTCGAAATCTGAGCATAGTGTCAGAAAGAAAGGTAAGCGACGTTGTAATCGGTTTCTCCGCCTTAAAGGGAGCTTGTGTGACATAGTGAAATCTCGACGTGAAGTACTGGGGAGTGGAGTAGGAACGAAGGGATGCTTCGTTGATGAACCACTATAAATCTTGGTGATATTGGTTTGATCGTTTCTTTCTCTATTTCTCTTTACATTGTCATACTTACTTTAGCTTGATGTTTTGTAATGTGATTTATTATTTTGGTTGTTGGACATCCCAATACTCGAATCAACAATTTTCTAAGTAAAGGATTTTTTAAAAAACACTAAACTAACCGGTTAGTATAACTATTCAACCACCTCCCCCCCTTCTAGTTTTTACATATGGATCACCATACTGGTTATAGACCGACCTAATATACTCATGGTTCTCTATAAAATCCTGGCTCTGATACCAATCTGTCACACCCTCAAAACGGGTCTCGACAGAATAGGTAGTCGGGGGTGTGAACATCAAAAATTTCCCAAACTCAAGGTACAAAGAACGACCACTAAAGGGGGCGTTTTGAAAATCATACTCGTACTTGCTTAAAATAAGATAGTTTTCACATTATCCTCAAAGAAATTAAAAGGTTTGCGGGAAGCGTAAAATAAGTTTGATAAATAGTTCAACGAGCATGAAATAAGAGAAAGTCTTGAAATAGAGTAGAACTATTATAGCAAGTTAGATTCATAAAATTTCTTGAGGGAAATCTTAATTACAGCACCTAAAAACATTGCTTAAAACGTCTACAACAGTTAGTGAATTCATAGGTTTAATTTAAACGTAAGCGTTGGACCACAAGTTTCAATAAACGTATGTGACTATTATAACGGATACAATATCACATAAAAGTATTTATATTGCACTAAGCTCATGACAACGAGGCTCAATAAGTATATAGCATGTAATTATGCCAAGTAAAGCTTGCCCTAACAGGTGTCCAACCAAAGACCACCTAATCTTCTGACATGATATACGTCTGTTTTAACCAGCTAGTCGGATAAAAGTAGGGGAATTACCAACCGCACGGACAGAGGTCATTAGCCCAATAGATCTATTTTTATAACCACCGCTCACATTAAAAAACTGTTACGGTTTTTTCGGTAAAGAAATTAAACAGTTCTGAAGTTTGGGTATATGTGGTTTGTACACTACTTAGGCAACACGTAAACAGGAAAGAATAACGCAAAGTACTTGTGTCCAATTTTAAAAGCAAACAATGTTCTCACCCCAAAGTAATAAAGTGATTGTAAAACAGTAAAAATGTGAGGCTATGAACTCACCTTAAGTAACGACGAGCAAAGATATAATCAACGAATAAAGCATGGAAATAAAAAAGTCCTAATCGCGACCTAAGAAAATGACGCGACTTAGGAAAAGAATATATATACGAACGACATAAAAATCATTCATAGAACTCATGGTTTAAGGAATCGAGAAAAGACTCGGTCACAACTTAAATATGTAGCTTCGTAGTCATCTTAACTAGTTTTTGGAACCTTAGTAAGGTAGAAAGGCCCAAGGCCCATAGAATGCCCATCTAGCCCACTATGTGGCCGGCCTAGATCATGGTATAAGTACCCTCTCCATAGCTTGGAGAGGGTGTTGGTTGTTCACTTTCTCATTTTATACAAGCTAATATTCTCTCTCTCCCTTTTCTCTCTAAAAGTGTTCATCCTTCACTTTATCCCTCTCGTCTTTGTCATTTGTCGGAGTAGATTAGATAATTACATTGATATTCTACATGGGTTTTCAAGAGCCTTGGTGGTGATTATATTTGGTTTAGTGTGCGTTTTACTTGGTCTTTCTTGTTGTGTATTAGGTTCGAATCAAACAAAGGATCTTCATCTTTTATGGTTTAAAAACCATAAAGCTCTAAATTTTTCTTTGTTTATCTTAGTACTTAGGTTAGTTGTTACAAGAAAATCTTTAGAAAACAAAAAAAAATCATTTTTTGTAATTTGTGTAGTCGAATAGAATCTTGCTTTCAAATTTTTTTTGTGTCAACATTATTAAGTTTGTATTTTAAGGTTCTTACTAGTCTTCTTGAATAGCACGACACAGATAAAGAAAAATCGAGTAAAACGTCAAACTAATGAGTCTTTACTGTTTGAAGTTTTTGAGTTTGTAGTACTTTGGGCGAAATTATACCTTGTTCTATCGGGCGAAATAAAAAAAAGGTGAATTTAAACTAAGTTGCGAATTTAAACAGGCAAGTTTTACAGTTTAAGTCCAGGCGAATTATACTTCCATTTTCTTATAGACTGATTTATCAGGCGATTTATACAGTTTAGTATAGGCGAATTATACTTCTTTCATATTAGGTAAATTATACCATAATTACCTTAGGCGAATTATACATTTCTAGGCGATTTATACATATTTCATAATTAGGTGATTTATACACTTTGCTTGGGAGAAGTATACCATTTGCTTGGGAGAAGTATACCATTTGCTTGGGAGAAGTATACCATTTGCTTGGGAGAAGTATACCATTTGCTTGGGTGAATTATACCATTTGCTTGGGTGAATTATACCATTTGCTTGGGTGAATTATACCATTTGCTTGGGTGAATTATATTCGCCTTCTCATTAGGTGATTTTATAAGGGTTTTGTTTCTTTGGATTTGTTAAAATCCCGTGAAAGACTAACTTCTTTTCCCGGTTTTATCAAGAATTGTAAAATCCAGTGTAATTCCATCACTTCATCACTTAAACAAAACTCACTTCAACACAATAACCTCTAATCACTAAACGATCAAAAAGTTATTTATTCTCATTTAATCAATCAAATCAAAATGACAACTTTAGCAGAATTTATGATCATTGTCGGTGCAGACAACCGTCCTCCTATGTTGGAAAATCTTTGTATGACTCTTGGAAGAGTCGTATGGAACTATACATACAGAATAGGGAGAACGGGAGAATGATTCTTAACTCAGTTCAAAATGGTCCACTTGTATGGCCTACTGTTGTTGAAGAGGATGACCCTACTAGGACAAAGAAGTATGAAGAACTTTCAGTTGCAGAGAAACTCCAAGCTGACTGTGATCTTAAAGCTACCAACATCGTTCTTCAAGGTCTTCCACCTGATGTGTATGTGCTTGTCAATCCTCATACGTTGCAAAAGAGAGTATGGGCAGAGTTATGCTTATTATGCAAGGCACGAAAGTTGTCATTACAAGAAAATGAATGTGAATTGTATGACGAGGTTTGATAAGTTTTCATGTCGTGAAGGAGTTGAAAACACTTTATCTGTATACTGGAGTTTGCCTTCATAATAAATAAAAATGATGTTATCATTTGTCAGATGAGACTAGTCAAGTGTCAATACAAGTTTTCTGGAAACAGTCTACCACCAAAATGGAGCAAGTTTGTGACGGACGTGAAGTTGGCTAGAGATTTGTATACTACAAACTATGATCAGTTGTACTCATATCTCGAAACTACATGAGGCACATGGAAATGAAACTCGCTTGATGCCTGATTGATACAAGATCCTATATGCAATTGTTGCTAACTATAATCAATCACCGTCATGCATACTTAACATAACTTCACTTCAATACAATTCTACACAGTTTCTCACAAACAAATACATGATTCCAAAAGTTCATTCTCTTCAATCATACTCACCAGTGTATCACCACTCATCTTTCTAGACACAAAATCAGTCATTTATCTGTTCCACTATCATAACAATTACCAGATCTCATATGGTTCATCAATACTTATCTGTTGAACCGCATTGCTTACAATCACCTGCAGGGCAGCATTATGCAACCTTAGAAAAGCATTAAAGTCATATGAGAAATCAAGATGGAGCATTGCAGAAATCAGCGCAATGTGCTTAAGAGAACTAATCACTTCATTGATACAACGCTCTTTTGAAGATTTGATCAGAAAACTAGTTGTTTGAAACTATGACTAATCCAAAAGTCATTCAATAAACGTAATAAGCACTAGGTCTTTGATCTGCTTCATACCGAGCTTCGTTAACCAGAACAAAGGCTGCCAAGTATGATTACCTATAATTGAAGAAATGGTACCTCCAACTTGTGGAGTCTAGTAAAAGTACTAGTTATGTCAAACATGATCTTTTAGGCACTTCAATCTGGTGTACAAAGACAAAGATTTTATGGATATGCTTCCAACAGGGTATCCAAACTTGGTGTGTACTCCACCAAAAGAATTCTTGCAGTGACAAATGTCAAAGTTAAAGAATAGTATGGTTATGGTTATCTTAAGGAGATTGAAGTTTGAAGATCTGATCAGTAATTATACAAGTTTATGGAAGGCGACTTTCCATGACTTCATCTACATGACATCAGAGGGATTGTGGATCCTCCTTGTTCAGAACAGACTCTTCAACCTCAAAGGTGATGTCATTGTGCACTTGGCTGCAGCATTATGTATGTTCACAAGACGTATCGTGATCCAGAAGAGAGTGGAAGACCTTAAACTTGGTTTTGAATCTACCAGAAGAGCTCCTCAACATCTCCTAAAAACCAATGACGCACAGGCTAGACATCATTGATCTCAAACCATATTACTGCTTATTTTATATTAAACCACCTCCCAAAAAAAGGCTTCTATATGTGGATTAAGGTGGGAAGAAACAGACTGATGTGTTCTCACGTGTCTTTTACAAGTTTGTGACGGACACTCAATCTGCACCGTGATACTCTCAAAGACATGGCCAACAATTTGGAGATGGATTATACAAATGTCATGCCAAGAAGGAGATGGAGTCATTTGGACAAGAAAATGTCTTGCATCATGATAAAGGATATTGATCGTCAGTTGCTGGATAGAATGTTATTGAGAAGCTTGGAAAAGTTCGTTGGTGGTAGGGAATACGGGGAAGATCTTCGACTACTTTAGCGGACAATATGAATTTGGTCATATCTTGTTCTACTCTTTAAAGGTCATTCTCTCGTATTTATAAATCTTGTGAATATGTAAATAAGTAGTGTAAGACTAAAAATAGGCATATATAGTCTTTGAGTACGACTTTTCAAGATTTTTATAGTAATTCAATTTTTTTTTCAAATTAAACGTTACAAGACACCATATACTTCCCTCAGAAATTAGAGGGGGGGCATTAAAAGTTCGAATAAGGGCTTAATATATATAATCAGAACATTTTTCTCCTCAAATAATTTTCATACATATTTGAATCAATTGATATATTCTAAAATATCAAGAGATTTGACATTTTTGATAAGGGGAGAAAATGATTAAAATATATATAACTTGTAAAATGTGATCTGAATGACTCTAGTGCAGCTTCTTCCTCGTATGTGCAAAACATTTTTGGTTATCGAATGCACGTGTTGAGGGGGAGCATTTTTGAAAAGTAAAACCGTCGAGGTACTAAATGTTTTGATTTATATCACAAAGTACCTTGATTGATGTTTTCAAATGGTTTTAAGGCTAAGAACAATACCAAAAGACCGACCATGTATTTAATTGATTAGAGTTATAAGGTGGTTAGGTATAGGTGTTCGTTCCTATGATCCAGCCATAATCGAAGAGATCTAGCCAGGGACATTCCATTAGATAGAATAGAAGTCCATAGGTATGATACAAAAGGAGTAAAAGTGAGAAATAGGATAATGCAGACTAAGACAAAGCTAACACTAGAAAAACCAAAATTATTTAGTGCTGAAGTTTGGTAACATTAAAGGGGTTGAAGAAATTGAAAAGAAAGTTCAGATCAACAGGGTGAAAAGAAAGAAAGCCCTCCTTTACACTTAGGCAGAACAAACCGAGGGGTCAATACATATGCTATCAGAAACACTAAGCTGTTTTCTGGTATTGAACATAGTCATCATGGACCCAGTGATGCAATGCACAACCCTCCCAAGCCACTCTAGGTCAGAAAGACTCTTGTTTCAAAACTTACAAAGATTACACTCATTTCTATTAACTTCTCCACTCTGAGATTGTTGATATTGAAAAGGAGGAAATCAACTCTAGCCTCCGAATACTAAAACCAAATATGCACTATCAAGTCTAGAGCTAATAAAGAGATCATCCATAAATCTCTCTAGGAAACTAATCCAATATAAACTTGTTTCTCACACACTGTGAAAACAAGTAATATCTTAAGAGTCCTATGCATTATCCTTGTGATATTGCCAGAACATCAAAGTGATACTTAAGTATGCACAATGACGATGAAAATCCTTCTAGAGCCAACATCAAACAAGCTCTGCGGTAGGTGACTTGTAAGATCCTATATGGATCAAACTTGTGACACTGGATATTGATTCGGTCCAAACTATGAATTAAAGGTTGATGAATTTTGAAATGCTTAAAACTCTCGATGTGTCACAAAATCACTTTAGCAAGTGACACATCGATTGATTTTCTCAAATTAAATTTTATTCAATCAATGAGACAATAACTCACTGGTTCACTCTTATCGTGATGTCGGCTTTGAGACGTTCCGGTAATGAGAACAAGATGAGTATGATGAATCTAATACATATGTGTTAGAAAGATTCAATACTGAAAGCTGGAAATTTTGCCAAGGAGATTTGTAACAACCCTAAATAGGGTCGCAGCAGAATAATGTGTCCGGGAGTGTTACATCATAGATCAATAGCACAAGATATGAGAACGACCTCTAAAAGAGTCGTTTGAAATATGATACATTGGATTTATTGAAATCGTTTAATACAAAGCACAGCGGCTTAAATTGTTCAACATTCGATAACAAAGATTTTAGATCATAACAAATAATACAAGATGTAATGACTCTAAATATTTTATGCATGACTCCCCAAAAGAGTATCCCCAATGTATCCTTAGCACCTCGTGCCTCATTGACCTGAGAAAATATGCTTTAAAACGTCAACATAAAGTTGGTGAATTCATAGGTTTAGGTAAATATAATGTACGACCGCAAGATTTCCAAGTGTATGATAATGCAACAGATGCAAACATCACAAAGTGTAATTACGTTTCCCTAAGCTCATGACACCGAAGCTCAATGTATATGAATTGCAATATAAATTGCCTACATTGCCCGTGATGATTCTAACCCGCAACATCCAAATTCGACATGGTATACGTCCGTTGTCCGGCAAACCGGCACAGTGAGCGCTACTCACCCGAATGGGGATGTCAATCCCAAATAGATCTATTTATAACATTCGCGCTCACACAAAGTAATTAACAGATCATGATAATAGGCATAGAGGATTATCGCTACTTAGGCAAACACATAATCATGATAAAATGTACACTTGCGTCCAATTTGTAAAACAATGCATGTGTCTCACCTCAAAAGTTGTAAATCATTGACATAATAAAACATGAGGCTATGAACTCACCAAAGTAAATGAAGTAAATGAAATAAATCAAGTGAGTGAATCGAAAAGCAAAGTTCGAATGCAACCTAATTAAATATAGGTCGTATGAGTACTATGTACTTTGAATAACTATCACACCATATAATTCTATATAGTTACATCACCACCTAAAAGTGTTCGTTTAATTTATAAAATTAAACAATTTAATTCGTACTTGTAAAATAAATGTCCATTTATTTGTAATTGTAAAGATGATATATTTGTTCAACAATTTGTTATTTGCCAAAAACACTTGATGTATTATTTATATAATTTTATTATATAAATAATTTAATTGCTTGAGAAAATAATATTTATAAAGTTAAAACGTTTATAAATATCACTTTTAGTAAAAACTTCGTATCTTTCTCTATTTAATTCTGTTTTTAACGTTCTTTTTATGTATAGAATCGTATTTAAAAAATCTAATCAATCATTACATTTATTAAATTCATATTTACTGTTATGAACAGTAACAGTAAGAGTAAATTTATAATAATACTTTTTATAAATTTTAATTGTTGAAATCGTATAAAAATCATATCTCATTCGTTTTAATTCGGTTTTTAGTGATTCCTATGGCCACGTGAATTAGCTCATCCGTTAGCATCTCTCTCCATTTAATTCTTATACTCATTTTTCTTTTAGCTTATTATTAAAAGCCGTAGCTTAAAATTGCTTATTAGGAGCTTATTAGTTTAGCTGGTAGTGTAAACTTATTTTTCCTTTGAACTTTGTTGCATTTAGGATTTTCCTTGAATTTTTCACATTTTTCCATTTAGTAGATTAATTTTAATCATTTTTCTAAGGTTTTAATTTACGAAAAATCATAAAAAATAGAAAAAAGTTTCAGAAAAATACAAAAAAATAGTTTTTAGTTTTATAAAAATTACTTTTAGTTTTACATTAAGAAAAATCATTTTCAACACTTTTAGATTTTAATTTTCATTTTAAAGCTTTTATTTTTAATTTTAAAAATAGGATTTTAACTTTAAAAATAGTTAAAAATAGTTTTCTGAGTTTTTATGTTATTTTATACTTTTCTAAGTTTAAAAATCATTTTTCTCAATTTTTAGGACTTAATTTTCCTTTTTTTAGATTATAATTAGATTAAAAATAGTTTTTTAAAATTCATAATAAATGCAAAATTATCAAAAAAAAAATATTTTACTTTTTCCTAAAATTTTTTCTTTTGACCTATTTTTAGTTTAGAAATTTAGTTTGCATTGATTAAGTCTTATTTGTCCTACTTGCTTATTTGTCCGCGCATTTATTCGTTCCGATTAATTGTTTAAGTGATTAATTGCTTTTGTTTTCTCTTTTTATTTGTCGCTTTTATTTAGTAGTTATAGATAACCAAATCTATCTTTTCTCATTCAAATCATAGTCCAAACTAAAGCGTGGTTTCAATTTCACAAGTCGTTGGGTAAACGACCCAGGTGATCATACTTCCCGCATAAATATACAAATTATATATTATATATCTTTTAGAGTGAGCTTTTCTTAAGGGAGACTTTAGGAAAGTTCTTAATTGCTCTTTTGGAATATTATTATATATTTTATTGTGTATAAAATTCACTATCAATTTTTGGCGCCGTTGTCGGGGACTTGTGTTAAAGATTTCATCGTTTACGTTTGTTGATTTTGGTTTGAAGATCCTTTCGTCCTCGAAAGTTTCATTTTTGTTAAATATTAAAAAAAATCCAAAAAAAAAATTAAAAAACATAAAAGTAAAAAATATTTTCTTTTTCTTTTTAGTATAGTTATCAGATAAAAAATAAAAAAATCAAAAATATAAAAAATTTTCTTAAAAAAATAAAAATAAAATACACAAAGTTGGTAAACGAACACCAACATATAATACTCTCAATCGAGGTATTATCATAAATAAGTTCCGGTGAACTTGAAAAGTTCCCAAATCGAATCAAAGATTTTAAAACTTGCCATTTGTGTCATTTACGAGGTACGACTCATCTTAAGAAGCAATTTTTAAGAGTTACCGTGAAGTAAATTCGATTATTTGGTTTAAGTTGTCTTCCGTGTATCCGCTTAAAATAGATTGTTAAAAAAAATTCAAAAATTCAAAAATCAAAAATAAATTAGTGTAATTTTTTGTTTACTTTTTAATTTCTCTATTTTTAGTGCATGTGCACTCGTTATCAAACTCGTAATCGAAATCGTCGACAACAACAAATAACACCGGTTATTGTTGAGGAACCCGAGATTCCAATGGCCGACAATCGTACCATGGCTCAGATGTTACAAGCTCCCATCGAGGGATACGAGGATGCAATTGTTGTTCCACCGATAAATGCAAACAATTTTGAGCTTAAACAAACTTTGATTAATCTTGTTCAAAGTAATCAATTTACGGGTAAACAAGACCCTCATAATCATCTTCGATTTTTCAACAAAGTCACTTCTACGTTTAGACATCCCGAAGTTCCAAATACAATGATTAAGCTTTTGCTTTTTCCTTTCTCTCTCGAAGGTGAAAGCCCGACGGGCTAGATAAAGAACCACCTCGATCGATTCTAACGTGGGATGATCTTGTCTCGAAATTCATAAACCAATTTTTCCCACCTTCGAAAACAACTTACCTTCGAAATGAAATCACTACTTTCTACCAAAAACCAAATGAAACTTTCAACGAAGCATGGGAACGTTTCAAAGGACTTCTTCGTCAATGTCCTCATCATGGTTTCTCGGAATTACATCAACTTGATACGTTCTACAATTCTTTGAATACCAATGATCAAGATGCTTTAGATTCCGCCGCGGGTGGAAATTTTCTAGATAAGATGCCTCGTGATGGTTTAGCCATTATTGAGAGTAAATCCAAGGTTCGTTATTCAAGAAGTCGTGCAATTGAACCAAGAGTGAGTACGAATGCTCCTCTTTCTACTTCTACACCTTCTAATTCTTTTGAATTTCAACAACTCGCCGCTTCTCTTGAAGATAAAATGGATATTCGAATGAGCCGATTAGAAAAGATGATTAGTGAAAAGAATGTTACGACTCCTGCTACCGTCAAAGCAGTCGAGGAAGTTTGTGTTACATGTGGTTCAAACCATAATTTCAACAATTGTCCGTTAACAAGGAATGAATTTCCCGTTTTTCATGATAACATTCATCAATTCCAACAAACCGCCGCCGTTGGCAACTTTGTTCAAAGAAATCCTCCTAATTTGGCAAATCAAATGAGACCACCCGGTTTTAATCAACCAAATGTTCAAAACAACCAAGGAAACCAAAGCCGATATCAAGGAAACAATTTCAATTCGAATCAAAACCGTGGAGGCAATTTCAACCAAAACCGTCAAAACAATCAAGGAGCCGTTTATCAAGCCCCACCATACCAACCATCAACAAATCAATCTTTGGTTAATCAAGGTTTACCTCCCGTTTCATAAATTCAAGGTGTTTCTAAAACGGATTTTGAAAGTTATGCTAAGGCTAATGATGCAAACATGAATAATTTGCAAATGAAATTGGATAATTTTCTAATGAACCAAAATGATTTTCAAAGAGTTTACAATGATTCTCAAAAGAAGTAAGATGATTTTCAAAACATGATGCTAAGTTTTATGCAAAACTATCATACCAACCAAGCTTCAAGTTCAAGCTCGTTACCAAGCAACACCATTTCAAACCCTAGGAACGAAGCCAAGGCAATTACCACACGGAGTGGTGCCTTATATGATGGACCTTCGATTCCACCGCTGGTGGTGGAAAAAGAACCCGAGGTAACAAAGGATACGGTGCATCCAAACACCGAAGACATCCAACCTCCTTTGGTCCAAGATCAAAACCAAGACAAAGAACCAATCAATGAGCCTCTCGTTACTCAAAAGACTAAGACTAGTTTGCCTTACCCTTCAAGACTTGCAAAAGAGAAACTCCGTGAAAAGGATGATATCCTAGCTTCCAAGTTTATGGAAATTTTCCGTAATCTTCACTTTGAGCTAAGTTTCGCGGACGCTCTCATTCATATGCCTAAGTTTGCTCCGATGTTCAAAAAGATGCTTAATAACAAAGACAAGTTAATCGAGTTAACCAAGACACCTTTGAATGAAAATTGTAGTGCGGTTGTCCTCAAAAAGCTTCCGGAGAAGCTAGGTGACCCCGGTCGATTTCTTATCCCATGTGATTTTTCGGAGTTTGATAATTGCTTAGCCCTAGCCGATTTAGGTGCTAGCATTAATCTCATGCCTCTTTCCATTTGGAAAAAGCTTGGACTCCCGGGCCTAAATGATACTAAAATGGTGTTAGAATTAGCCGACCGAACAATTTCCAAACCAACCGGTGTAGCCGAAAATGTGTTTGTTAAGGTAGGAAAGTTCTACTTTCCGGCCGATTTTGTTGTTCTAGATTTCATAGCCGATCCTCGAGTACCGTTGATACTCGGGAGACCTTTTCTTAGGACGGCTCATGCTTTAATTGATGTGTATGAAGGAGAGATAATTCTTAGAAATGATGATCAATCTTTGACCCTTAAATGTGGTGATACTCCTTCTATTTCATACAACAATCTCGAATCATTGAAGAAAGTTGATCTTATTGATGTCACGTGTGAAGAATACTCACAAGAAGTTTTAGATTTTTCCGATTCAGTTGCATATGGAAATCCTTCTCCCGGATACGATCCGATTGTTTCAAATTCTTCTCCGACTCTCACTCCTTTCGGGGATAGTGATTTTCTACTTTTGGAAGAAGCTGATACTTTTCTTGCTCTAGCCGATGATCCTACTTCACCGGAAGTTGATGAAGCTTATTATGACCCCGAGGGGGACATTCTCCTTCTCGAATCTCTTCTCAATAGTGATCCTTCGCCGTCACTGAATCAAGGAAATTACTTACCAGAAATCAGGAAAGAGCTTAAAGTTTGTAAATCCGCCGAATCTTCAATCGATGAACCTCCCGAGGTTGAACTTAAGGACTTACCACCTCATCTCGAATACGCATTTTTAGCAGATAACAACAAGTTGCCTGTCATAATTGCCAAAGATTTGAGTGATGATGAGAAGACCGCTCTCATAAAGGTTCTTAAGTCCCGAAAGCAAGCAATTGCTTGGAAACTTTCTGACATAAAGGGTATAAACCCGGAATTTTGTTCTCATAAAATTCTAATGGAAGACGACTATGAACCAGCGGTCCAACATCAGAGAAGGGTTAATCCAAAGATCCATGATGTCATTAAGAAAGAAGTTGAAAAACTTCTTGACGCTGGATTAATCTACCCAATCTCAGATAGTCCTTGGGTGAGCCCAGTGCACTGTGTACCAAAGAAAGGAGGAATGACCGTAGTAACCAATGATGAAAACGAATTGGTGCCAACAAGACTTGTAACAGGATGGAGAGTATGTATAGATTATCGTAAGTTGAACGAAGCTACAAGAAAAGACCATTTCCCTTTGCCGTTCATGGATCAAATGCTTGAGAGACTCGCAGGAAATGAGTACTATTGTTTCCTCGACGGTTTCTCGGGTTATTTCCAAATTCCAATTGATCCAAAAGACCAAGAAAAGACCACATTCACCTGCCCATACGGAACGTTTGCTTATCGCCGCATGCCTTTTGGCTTATGCAATGCACCGGGCACGTTTCAAAGGTGTATGATGGCAATCTTCCATGACATGATCGAAAAAACAATGGAAGTGTTCATGGATGATTTCTCAGTTTTTGGAAATTCTTTTTCCACGTGCCTCACCAATCTAGATAAAATGCTTAAACGGTGTGAAGACACTAATTTAGCTCTAAATTGGGAAAAAAGCCATTTCATGGTTAAAGAAGGTATCGTATTAGGACATAAGATCTCGAAGAAAGGAATTGAAGTCGACAAAGCTAAAATCGATGTGATTTCTAAGCTACCTCACCCAACTACCGTCAAGGGTATCCGAAGTTTTCTCGGGCATGCTGGTTTTTACCATAGATTCATCAAAGATTTTTCAAAGATTTCTCGACCCATGACCCACCTTCTTGAGAAAAACACCCCGTTTATCTTTTCAGAAGAATGCATTCAAGCCTTTTAGACTCTAAAAAATAAATTAACCGAAGCTCCAATTCTGATTGCCCCCAATTGGGACCAACCTTTTGAACTCATGTGCGATGCAAGTGATTATGCAATAGGTGCGGTTCTAGGGCAAAGGATTGAGAAGCATTTTAGACCAATTCATTACGCGAGCAAAACGATGACCGAAGCAGAAACAAATTACACAACAACGGAAAAAGAGATGCTTGCAGTAGTATACGCTTTTGAGAAATTTCGATCATATCTTATCATGAATAAAAGTGTTGTGTATACGGACCATTCTGTATATGATTTATCTAAGAAAAAGGAATTACTTAAAACTATTTTAATTCCTAGAAAATACAAATTGAATAGAAAATTGTGGAAAAATGATTTTTAGATTACTACAAAGGTTGCAAGAAAGTTATAAAAAATAAAAGCCCTAATTTCTACTTTTTATTTTTCAACTAATTGGATTTATTAAAAATTTAACCTAATTTCTATTAAAACTTTTAATAATAAAAAGAAAATTAAAAGGAAATAAGAAAGACAGGGTAGAAATTGCAATAAGAGAAAGTGCAGGGTAGGCGGGCGAAATACTAGAAATTTACACTCTATTGAAAACGGGTAACCTTGAAGTTTGAGAAAAGAACAAAACAAACCCTAGCTTATTTACTATTTTTGGCTTATTAAATTTTGTGAATTAGCAAAAACTTAAAACTACAAAGTTGCTTATTAGCTTACTCCTAACAACTTTAACAAAGGCACTTTGGACTTTAGACCAAAGAATAAGCTAGAAAATAAGCAAATCCATGGCTGTTACAGAAAGTAAGGCACAAGTAAATTTTTTGGACTTTTGCTTATTGAGAGCTTAATAATTGTTGAAAACTAAAACCAAAAGCAGCTTATTGAAGCTTAAGATGTGCTTAAAGGAGATTTAAACTAAAATTAACCTATACTTAACAAGTTTAGAAAGAAAATGAAGCTTAAGTATGCAATGTTTCCTGAAACAGTTTTGAGAGCTTATTTTTGACTAAGCTTAACAGCTTATTTTTGGATTTTAAGTGCTGAAATTTTGAAAGTAAGCTAAACAATCTATCTAGAATCTCCCTAGGTAAAAAGCTTTGTAAAACTCTAAAAGGAAATGAGACTTTCAAATAACAAAATGGCAAATATTATGCTACTATTAAAAAGTGCACTTGCTGATGCACTTTGCAGCTGGTGCAAATGGCAAAGAGCTAAAATGTATGCCAAGTTTCCTAACTAGAACTCATACATTCACCTACTAATTGTTCCTCATCCTATATTAACTATAGTTGATTACTAAAATTTAATTGATCACTAAACACTAATTCTACCTTATACTCTAAACTGCCCTGGTGCTGGTAAGAAGTTTTTAAATGCTAAACTTGGAAATTTGTCTTACTACCTTCTTAAAACTAATCTAAATTCAGCATAATACCTAAGCACAACTATCTCACAACATTTGACAATGTAAATTCTACTTAAAGTATCAATTAAAGCTTTAACCAAACACACCTTTATCAAATTCTGTCAAACTTATTCATACTTCAAGCTTATTTTAAGACTGAAATAACCAAAACTTTTTATCTACTTTTATTCTAAATGACCTAATAGAGCTATTTGAGCTATAAGAAGCCTAGCTTATTTATGAAAATAAGCTAGTTTCTCAATGAAGCTTAACCTACTAGCTTATGACAGAAAAGTGACAATGACATTTACTAGTTTTAAGGCTAAAATAGACTGAAAACAATACAAGTATGAGCTAAGTAAACATAATGAACAGGATTTAAATGAGGACTTAACAGAAATAAGCAAGTTGAAATAAGCTAGAATTGGCTTAAATGAAAATAAGAGAAGATAACCTGAAAATTTGGAGTCTCAGAACTAGAGCTACTCTAGTTGAGTGAGTAGCTCTTAAAAATGCTTAAACCTAATGGCACCTTGCCTCTAAACCTCAATAAGCTGGATTGGAGCTTATTTGCTCTTATTGCCTCCAATTATGAACTCAATAGCCTCAAATGATCATGTATAAATGTAAAATGAGTTTTAAGAGTAAATGAGTGCTTGAGAAATAGTATTTAGCTAAAATTTAGCTTATGAGAAACAATAAGCTCAATGAGCTTATTTAAAGCTTATTTGATGAAATTTACTTGTAATTGAAAACAAATGACTAAGAAAACGTGTAAACTAAATTGAATTACTTAATTGAAGAAGTACAAATACAAAAGAAGAGATTACAAGAGCTTTTTAAAGCTAAATGCTAAAAGTGAAAGCTTAATTGCTTGAAAACGGGAAATTACAAGATAAAAGTTTAAAACAGAAAATTAACTACTGAAAAATGAACTCCTAGACTTCTATTTATAGAGGAGGGGTGAAGAGAGGGAAAGGATTCTAGGAGCTTCCTTTAAATCTCATCCATTGATCTTTTGAAATCAATTTGTAGCCGTTGGATCATAAGAGTGAGGTGTTTGCACCAATTGGGTGCTGCCACGTGTTGGTTTGTGAGTGGTGAAGAGTGTATGAACGAATTGAGGGTTTAAAAGGGAGCGGGGTTGGGGTAAATTAGGATTTGGGTTTATTGATTTTTTGGCGGGAAAAGTAGTTGTAGTCTGTTGGGTGTTTTGTGGAAAGGGGGGTATAAGGGGCAATGGTTTATGGGGAAAGGGTGAGGGATAGCTGGGAGATGTACTAGAGGGATGGGGTGAGCTGTAAACCGTGGGTGAGAGGGGTTTTAGGTTTTGGCGCCAAGTGGTTCGAGGGTACGGGTTGTTACAGGTTTTTAAAAGATAAGTAGGAAAAAGATGCAACTTTGGTCCCCCATGTTTCTCTCTCTTTTCATTTCGTTTTGGCCCATTTTTAGTTATAAAAAGGAGTTTGGAGTTGTACACAAATGGTCCCTCCTGTTTATGAATAAAAGAATTAAAAAGAGTTTGAATAATGGCAGAAACAGTCCCTCTGTTTTAATAAAAGAAAGAATTAAAGAATTGCAAATCTGCCCCTGGCTTTTAAAATAATAAAAGTTCTGCCAATTGGCAGTTTTAGTCCCTCTCTTCATTTTACCATTTTTTCCTTTATAAAACTTGTTTTAAAAATGATATTTTTAGTCCTTATTGTTTTATAAAAAGGATTAATGGGCCATAATTGGGCTTGGGTTTGGGCTTGTATTGGGCCCAATTGAGTGTGTCTGGGCCCAATAAGGTACAGGCTTGGTTATTGGGCTTTTTCAAGCCCAATAAGGTTATGGAGTGGGTTTTGTGTGTACAATGGCTGAGATTGGCTGTAACTGGGCTAGGATTGGGCCTTCAAAGTCTTCACAGTCTTTGTCAATTGCACACAAATGGGCTGTTGTAATTGATTGAGGGCCCATTTGGTCTTCACAGTCTTCATAAATATACTATTGGGCTTTCCCGGCCCATCAGATGGGTTAAGATTGCATTCAATAGTATTCTTCAGTTCCGGCTCCGGTTTGACTGCTGATTCTTCAGTATTGACTCTGACTTTGGCATTTTTGGACTTTGGCCTTGATTTTGCACAGTCTTTTCCATTCCATGCTCAGTTTTGTCATTTTGGCTTGGTTTTCTGTCTTTTTGATGATATCCACTTCCTGCACAATACAAATGCAAAACAAACATATATTTGGCAGTTTTTGTCTGTTTTTGGTCATTTAAGCTCGTTTTTAAAGGTAAAAGATATGTGTAATTAAGCACTTATCACTGCCTCAGAGAGAAGTTTTATGCCTTTTAGTTTTCCTGATGGCTCATCAACTGGTTTGGTGGGAATGCTGGAGGGTTCTTGAATGACAACAGTTTTGGGAGTTCGGACCTTTTTGCTTACTTGTCTGTGTGCTGGTTCTCCTTTAGATTCTGATGTTTCATCTTCAAGTTGAAGCTTCTTCTTCATCGACGGTTGCTTCTTTGGCTTCTTTGGTTCAGTAGGCTTTGCAGTTATTTCTTTCTTCACAACTCTACCTCAGCTCATTTTCGGAGCAATTTCACCAGTCGAATACTTATAGAACATCTTGTAAGCTTTGGTATCTTTGATGTCATCTGTCAGTAAGATATCTGGTATGGGTGCACCATACACTTGAAAATTTTCACCTTTGCTGATGAACTTCAATCTTTCTAGCACACCATCTTGTTTAGTGATGTGATAATGAGACCCTTCTCTCTTGGAGATAGACTTGTAATTCGACATAAAGTGTTGAATGGTGACTTTGGTGAACCTAGGATAAGGCATAAGCTCACGTCTTCTGACTTTAGTCTGTCGGTAGTCAATTTGATACTTGAGATCTTCCCACAGCATTGTTGCATAATTAACATTCGCCTTGTAATACATACCTCCACAGAATCTCAAGTCTTGACTGACAGAGTCTGTCATTTGCCACCGTCTTACCAGATAAGCACTTGTTGATTATCGCTCCAAAGGTTCTCCATGGCTGATGCATATGGTCAGCATAAATCTCAGCAACAGTAAAGATATTACCACTGTATCCCAGCTTCAAAACAAATTTCTTGAGCTCTTCAGAGGTTGGAGGGTCAGTGAATGCTTGATTCTCAACTCTAGGAGAGATGTCGAGAATCTTTCTGAACACTTCAGCATTAATTTGGCAAGTTTTCTGATCGATCTCAAACTCATAGAGTGATGCTCTCTTAAGTTTATGAATAGAAGCCCAGAATTACTGCATGTAAATTTTAGGGACATCTGCAGATATGAGGAAAGCATTGTAGAAGAGCGTGTGCTTGAGAATGTCCAGCGCAACTTGAAACATTTCCTCTCTTTGAGAAATGGTAGGATCGATCAGGAGATTACTGAGTCTAATCTTGACTCTCTCAGCAGCAGGAACCAGTTTCTCATCCAGTGTGGCTTGCTTTGCTTTGTCTTGCTTCGTGATTCTGCTTAAGATATATCTAGTACAGTTTATATGGCACGTATAAATTACTGACTAGATAACTGATATGTGTGAAAACACATATCCGTTTTATATCAAAAATGGCCCTAAAAAGACAAAATTATGCTTAAAATGCTTGAATATTGTTTGTTTTGTCTTTGTGATTGTGTAGGTACAGATATTGCAAAAATCTCAAGAAAACGGTTAAAACCGGACAAATACGGACACGGGAACGGAAGAGCACACAAAGAGCCAGGAGAATGCTATCAAACGTCAACAATAGTCAACCTTCAGTCAAACATGGTCAACACAAAAAGACAAAGTCCAAAATTACCAAATCAGTCCCTCATATTTACCAAAATTGCAAAAATAATCCCTAAACCCTAACGGTGTTAACTCTTTTAGTTATAAGAGTTAACACCCGTTACTCCTTATAACAATCCAAGCCCGAGCCCAATCCAACACCCGGCCCAAAATCCCTTTATAAGCCCAAGGTCAAACAAAGTTATACCCCGGGTAAATAAAAAGTCAAACAACCTTTTTATAAAAGAAAAAGGCGCGGGAAATCTTGTTACTACTATTCACCGTCTTCTCCCTTTTACCACAAGGTCAAAATCAAGGGGCAAGTGCAAATTAAGGGCATGGAAGGGTAATTCAAGTGGCTAAGTACACGTTGGCAGAGTATTACATCATCTCTCATTCTCATTGGCCAAAACCCAAAAGGGAATGACACGCGTGGATTGAAGAAAACACACCAAGGATAGATTTTTGCACTAAAAGGAGTACAAAAGAAGCACAGGAGTGTCACATCACGGATTGCCACGTTGGCAATCCGTGTGATCAAAATCTAATCCAACGGTAGATATTGAGCACCAAATGATTGAAGGAATGAAGAGCCAGGATTGATGGGATCGTGTAACAAACTTTGGACCTAGAAGCTTCTCCTGGCAGCTATAAAAAGACTCCTTCACTCTCACATGATCATCTTCTTTTTTCCTAAAAACCTTTAGTTTTCAATAGCTTATGTAATTTTCAGTTTTAAATGTAATTTTTCTCTTTAAACTTTTGTAATTTTCAATTTCCAAAGCATTGTAATCCGTTTTAAGTATTAATAAAATCATCATTTAGTTTTTATAATCTGTTTTTCACTTATAAGCTCTTAATACTATCAAATGTGTATGCTACTGTTTCATAAGCTCATAATAAGCTCATTCTAGCTCATCCAAGTCTATAAGCTTGGATTTGAGTTTTAATAAGTACCTAATCTACTATAACCTTAAAATCAGCTGTAATACCTTTGCTTAATGGAATTTGGACTTAAGGAAGATGAGCTTAAAATGGAAGAGCTCATATGGACTTATACTGGCTTATTAACAATAAGCCAGAGCTTGTAGATTGCTCAATTGAGCCATTAATACCTTTGTTTAGCTAAGGTTCTAGTAAGTATTCATTTAAGCTTTCCTGTCTTAAATTTCTTAGTATAGTTTAGCTTATTTTGCTTAATTGTTTGCTTATTTGTGCTTATTATTGTTTCAATATGCTTATTAAGTAGTTTAGATAATCTGTCTTTAAGTTCAGTAGCATAGATATTAGCTTTCTTAATTTTGTCTTTTAAAATACTAAAAATCCAAAAATAATAGTTTAGCTTATAGCTTATTAGTTTGGCTTTTTGTCTGCTTAGGATTGCTCATTAGGTTGGTCATAAGCTGCTTATTATCTGGTATTTAGTATTTGAACTTTTAATTTCATTTTAATAAGCTAATATGAACATGAGTATTGTTAAAGGGGTGTTTGGCACAGCAGTACTAACTACAAGTTAGTACTGCTTGTGGCCTTTTGGTCTTTTGTGTTTGCTTTAAAACTCTCATTTAGGTTTGTTTAAGCTAAATTCATAAGCTAGGATTAGGATAATTAGTTTTTCATAAGTTAGGTTAAAATTAGTAGAAATCTGTCAAAGTATTTTACATAACTTAGCTTAGATCTCTTCTAGCAATAGTCATTATCTTTCTTGTCTTTCATTTTGAGTTTTAAGCTTGTTAGAATAGTCTTATTAGGCCTGCATTTTGTCTAGTTTAAATTTTGGTTATAAGTGTGTCAACTGCATCAGATACATAAAAAGGCATAAGTACAATTTTCTAGCTTCATTTTCAGTAGGTAAAAATAGCATTTAGCTTTTAATTTTCAGATTATAAATAGCTTTTAGATCATATTTCACAAGTTTACAATTAGTTTTAAAATTCTAGCTTATTTTGTCATCTAAACTTAAGCTGTAACATTGCCTTTTGTCTTTTCAGTTTCAAAGTAAAACTCAGCATGATTTAAACCTTAGGACTGTTTTCAAAGTGCTTTTTCATTAAGCTATTTTGTTTCAAAATCATTTTCAAAGGTAGGTTAGAGTAGCTATTTAGTTGTAGTATAAGCTTTAATAAGCTATTTCCCCACAAGAATCCAAGAGCTTATCTAAAAATAAGCTCAAAGATTCCTGTAGGGACTGTTTGGTTTTAAGTTTTCTATTAATGCTTATTTGAGAATTTTAGCTTATGGATTGTCACTTTGTGCTTATTTTTGTGCATTTTAGCTTATTAGGTTAAGAAGAGTAGATAAGCTCAGTTTAAGCTTTTCCCAAGAGCTTATCTAGCTATTGATAGTTTAGTAGCTTTAAGTAAAAAGCTTAGCAGTACTAACATTAAGTTAGTACTGTTTGAGCTAATTTGAAGATTTCAGGTTTATTAATTATTCTTTAGTAGCTTATTAGGTTAACTTTAGTCTTAAAAGTGCTTTTTGTTCTTAGGGTTTAGCTTATTTTAGCTTGTGAAGTTCTAAAAATCCTTTAAAAAGCCAAAAAAGTAGCTAAGTACTTTCTGTCATATTATAAGCTGTTTAACAGCTTATTTAGGGCTTTTCATAAAAAGTTGCTTTTATTAAAAATGCTTATATTTAGGTGCTTAATAACTTTGCTTTTATAAGTTTTTCAAAATAAAGAAAAGGGGGAAAGTGGAAATCGGGGGTGAGCAAGACTCGAACCCCCGACCTCAACACTTTCAACCATTTTATAACACACACACACCACACTCACTACCACTGTGCCCTTGGGTCTTTTTCGTTATAACCTTGCAACATTTATCTTTTATACACGTTTTACCCTTATAAGCTTTATAAGTTGTTTTAGCTTATTCCGTGGCTTATTCAATAAGCTGTGATCTCAAGCTTATTTTTCCTAGGTTCTAAGTAGTATAAGCTATTTTCTGTATTTTTTCTAGAATTTTTATAGATAGTTTAGTATTTTTAAACATTTAT
>BQNB010014626.1:3338-55723 GCA_026074375.1 Tanacetum coccineum
GAATTATTTGGAAAATTGGAATTTCTAGTGCGCATGCACTAAGCAAACAAAACCGATAAAAGAAATGAGAAAAGAAAATATTTTTGTTTACCGAATAAAAATCCGGAAGAGCAAATATTTTTGTATTTTTCTTTATATTTAACTTCTACTTATAATAAAAAGAAAAGAAAAATATTTTTTTACTTTTTATTTTTTAATTTTTTTTGTATTTTTGATTTTTTCAAAAGCGTAACTTTCGAAGACGAAAGGTTCTTCAAATCACGATCGACAAATGCAAACGAAGGAATCTTTAACACAAATCCCCGGCAGCGGCGCCAAAAACTTGATACGTTGTTTTATATACGTAATATATCAAAGTATAAGAATTTCCAAAATTACCCTTTAGGAAAATGGTAAAAAGGAAAATTCACACAAAAATATCGTACGTTTAACCGATAAGTGATTACTGGGTCGTTTATACCCCAAGAATTATAAAATTGAGACCTTGTTTTTCAATTTGGACAATGATATAAATGGTTTCAAATATTTTGTTATGATTACCTATTTCTACAATTAAAAGCAAATTAAGCAAACAAAAGAAAGTAAATAACTAAGCATTTAAACAATTTAAAGCCTAAAAATATTAACGGAAATAAAAGAAAAGTCAATTTAAAGCCTATGAAAGCAAATTTAAACTAATTTCTACTAGTGGTCAAATAAAGGCACTTAAAAAATTAATTGCAAGAAAAATGCTTAAAAACGTTAACGGGATTAAAGGAAAACACGACTAAAAAGCAAGTACACTAAATTGTAGGCCTACGAAAGTAAATTTAAATACTAAGCCTAGAAAATGATAAAAGAAAATTTTTTAAAAAAGAAAATTATTTTTTTGATTATTTTTCTATTTTTATGATTTTTTAAAAGTTTTTAATTAAGAAAAATGATTAAAAATATAAAACTTAACTCTAAAAATTTGGAAAAATTACTAAAAGTGTGAAACAATATGCTTGATTTTATAAAAATGATAACTAGAAAGAAGCTGAAACAAAAAGCTCTAAAAAGCTAATTATAAGCTACGACTTTTTTTAATAAAAAGGAAAATAAAAAAGTGTTAAAAGATTATTGTTGGGCTACCATGACAGATAGCCCTGGTCTGGTGCTGTGGTTAGTGTGTGTGTATGCTGGGACGTGTGTGTGTTAAAGGCTAGGTCATGGGTTCGAATCCATGGCCTAGCTTTTTGCTATATATTTTTTTATTTTAAAACTTTTAAAAACAAAGTTATAGAACAGCTAAAAATAAACAACTTTTGTGAAAACAATTATTTTAAAATTCACTAATAAGCTAGAAAACAGCTTATAAACTTGACAGAAAAACACTTAACTCATTTTAAGCATTATCTCAAAACTTCAAAAACTCATATAAGCTAAAATAAGCTCAAGCTAGAACTAAACAAGCTACAACTATTCTATAACTGATCTAATAGGCAAAACTGAGCAAGAAATAAGAAAAAAGAGTGGGCCATAAGTTGTAAAATCCAAATAAGCACAATGGTATACAACTGTTTACAAAACAGACAAAACTCCAACTTTGAGCTTAATTTTAACTAAACTAATGGATCCTTATGGAAAATTAGCTTATACAATCTGAAAGCCTTACCTATAAGCTACTTTAAACATCAAACAAATTTTATTTTGAAAATCAAATAAGCAAAGAAAAAGCTATATTAAAAAGCTACTTATGTTGTTTTACCTATGTTTTTGTACTTTAAGAAAAAAAACTAAAATAAGCTAAACCCTAACCTTAATAAACTATGAACCACTAATTATTAACCTAATAAACTAGTTAAAACAAATACTAAGCAAATTCTAAAAGTTATAAGCTAAAAATCTCAAATAAGCACTTTTGTGAAAAACTGTTAATCAAACAGTATCATAGGGCAACTTTGAGCTTATTTTTCAATAAGCTAAATGATCCTTATGGACTTTTGGCTTATTCTACTTAAAAGCCCACCTTAAAAACTACTTAAAACAACAATTGAAAACTAGTTTGAAAATCAATTAAGCTAATAAAAGGCTACTAGAAAAAACTAATACAGACATACTTAAATATTTTTGGTTTTTGAAAAATGACAAATAACAATCTTGCAGTTTAAAAATAGATAATCTAAAAAGCTAATTAATCTAAAATAAGCCCTAATCTGTCTAATATAGCCTATAATCTACTTGTGCATAAAAAAACTAAGAGCTAAATCTAATTTTAACTAGCTAAAAATGAAGCTTGAAAAAGGACAGATGGCTGTTTTCATTACTGATGCAATTGACACAAAAATTTACCAAAATTCAAGACCTAATGTTGCAGATTCTAAATCTTGGTTTTAACTTTATTCAAAACACTAAGACTTGAGTAATTAAAGTAATGAAAACAACTAGAATTGATTTAAGCTATAAGTACCTATTCAGCTGAATTAACTAAAGCAGATTCAAACTACTACTAACTAAGTTGATTAAAACAGATTAAACCTACAAATGTCCTTAAATCCAGACTTTATAAACCTAATAATGAGATTTAAAATATATCCAAAGGACCAAATGACTAATGACAATACTAACTGCATTAAGCCAAACACCCCTTTAAATTCTTAGATCCCATATTAAGCTTATGAAAATGAGATTTAAGGCACAAATAAGTAATACTAGATAATATAATCTAATATAGACCTAATAACTAGTCTAAAAAGCAAATGAAGCAGGAAACCAAAGCTAACAAGATTAAGCTACTATTTTTGGATTTTTATGACAAATTTATAATAGATATATGAAAACTAGAATTTAAACCTAACAATCAAACATAATAAGCATTAACAACTATAATAAGCATTAATAAGCAAAACTAAACAGAATTAAGCAAACAATAAGCAGAATTAAGTTACAATGCAGATTTAAGCTATAAAAGGTAAATTGAGAAACTTACAATACCCTTAGCTTAAACAAGGCTTAATAAAGCTCGAGGAGCTACTCAAAAAGCTCTAGCTTATCCTAGGATAAGCTGGTGTGGTCTTGGAAGTCCTTCCATTACTGGCTTCCCTTCCATAATAAAGCTTTGGTAATTTTTGGGAGGATTTGAGTCTTATTAAGCTTAGTTAAGCTTTTGAAAACTTAACTAAGTGAATACTAGCTTTCGTAAGAACCTTATGCATATAAAACTTGTATCACTAGAAATCTCATATTAAAAGCTACTTAAAACAAGAAACAAAAAGTAATTTGAAATCTAATTAAGCTAAGAAAAAGATAGATGAAAAAGCTACTCTTAACTGTTTTAACTATGTTTTGGTTTTTTAAGAAAAGACAAATTAAGCTAAACCTGGCCCTAATAAGCTATAAACAACCTATAACTAATCTAACTAACAGGGATAAGCAAGAATTAAGCTAAAAACTCCAAACAATATAAGCTGCTTAAAACTACAAACAAAATACATTTTGAAATTCAAATAAGCACTGAAAAAGCTAAATGAAAAGCTTACTTGTGCTACTTAAATCCTTATGGACTTTTAACTTAAACAACTTAAATCCTTAACCTATAGATACTTTGTAAAAAGATTTTAAAAAAAACTATTTTGAAAATAAATGCTTATAAGAAAACTAGCTAAAATGAAAAACTTTCTTATTGGACTCAGTATGTTACTGGGTTTTTTTTATTTTGATCTCTTTACACTAGCTCTCTTTTAATTTTTTCCTTTTTCTTATCATTTCTTTTCATTTTTTTCTTTAATTTTTGAAAAGAAAAAAGACAGATTTGCAAAGCTAAAAACAGCGGACAAATAAAACCTAAACTCTTTACAAATAATAATAATTTAATAATTAGTCAAAATATAACAATAAAATAAGCAATAATAATTAATTTAAAAATATACTAGAATAAATAAAAAATATAATAAGTAATTTCTAAAGATAAGTTCATAAATAACAATCATCATTTATCTAAATAAATATGTGCTGCACTCTTAATTTGATAAGCTAAAACCTATTCTAACTAGTTTAAATTTCTACTTGAAAAAGGAGTTTGAGGCGGTTTTATATGCTGATGCAGTTGACAAGTTTTTCAAAGCCAAAACTCAAAATCACAAATGCAGGCTTAAGGACTTACTTCTAGCACTTAATAAACACCAAAACAAAGGCAAAGTTATCAATTAAAACAGCTAGAATAAACTTGAGCCTAAAATGCATATAAATCTGAGTTAATGCTCTCAGATTCAAACATCTACACAAAAACTTTTAAAAAGTTGATTAAACTTAGCCAAGCACTTATAAATCCTAATCTTATAAACTAATAAGAAATGAAGTTCAAAATCAAACCTAAAGGACCAAAGGGTAATTATTCGCTCTAGTTTCCACAGACACTTATGTACGCATGTGTCTCTTATGTGATTTGTTTTCTGACAAAGTTTTATATCTTAGTTATCTTTCGTTATAATTGCTTTAATTTTCGGCTTAATACTGTCCTGTCCAAACACTCCTTTAGAAAGTTAACTCATTTTTTTTAGACTTTATAATTCTGAAAGATAAAGCTCAAAATTCTAAATACCAGTTGTTGTTAAGCTACCAATAAGACCTAATGAACAGAAATTTTAACTACTGATAAGCAGAAGAAACATAAGCTAACTATCTTATGCTATTATTTTTTGATTGTTTCACTGGTTTTATAAAAAAGGATTAAAAACTATGATTATATACTATCTATAAAGCTGAATAAGCCAATAAACAAAGTTAATAAGCAGATTAATGCATAAATGAACAATAAATAGCAGATAAAAACAGATTCTAGCTAATGGCAGTTAAGCTAGATATGTTAAATGACAGATCAAGATTTAAAGAAAGAGAAGGAAAAGTATTACCTCTACCTCTGTAATGAGAGGTGAGTTGTGCTCTAAATAGAGCTTACAAAAGCAGCTTAAGCTTAATTCCAATTCATATTTCTATTCTCTAACACTTGACCATCAAGTACTATTACCTACTTGAAAACTCTTAGCAGCCATCCAATTCCATTGAGTTTTCAAGCATTTGATGACTTTTAGTTGTTTAAGAAGTAGATATTAGCTTATGAAACTGTATAAGAGTTGTTTTAACCATAATTTTGCTTAAAAGCTAAACATATGAAACGACAATTGGATTAATAAAGTAAACTGAATTTTTTATTATAAGAAAAACTGAGTACAAAAGTGAAATTGAATTTACATTAACTTGAAAATCACAAACTTATTCATAAATGACTAACAAAACCTAATAAGCTTAACAAAGCATTACAATAAGCATAAGCTGAAAATCTATTCTAAAGCTACTAAAAAACTACTTAAAAGAAAAGATGGATGTGAGTAAGGAGTGAGCTCTATTTATAGGAGGAAGGAGAATCTTCTAGGTCTGTTCACATGCTCCCTTAGTCTTGTTCTTGGGCTCCCTTGATTCCTTTTGCAATCATTGGTTCCCTTTTCTTAGTGTCTAGATCAATAAGTAAGCACACGGTTGCCTATTGCTGGCAATCCCTTATTTGTTGGGTGGCACTTTATTGTGCTTATTTTGCATTAGTGTTTTAGTGTAATATTCCCCTCTTGTTGTGCTTCTTTGATGCTATCAAGTGTCTATTCCCATGTCGAGTAAAAACCAATTTGGAGGCTTTTCGATGACGTATAAGTTGCCAGCGTGGTGCATAAGTCTTTGGAATCTTCAAGCCTTGTTTAAGATAAGTAGAGTAATTGGCCTTTCACCCTTTTGATTTTGAAGTGGTCGTATAGATTGGGAAGATATGATGTTGAATTTAGGATTTTAATTTTTTTCACCACCTTAGGCGCTATTTTCTTTTTGACTCGTTTGACTGTGTTGACTTGGCATAGGTTTTTTTTTTATAAAATGGGATTGTAGGTCTGTGTAAGTTTATTTGGGACTCGGGTAATTTGTATAAGGGTTTTTGGTTTATGGTTCTATATTTTATTTATTTTTTTTTTTCTTCTTTAGTGTTATTTATTTTTTTCTTTTTTATATTTTTTTTATTTTTTATCTCTCTTATTATACCTAATAAAGACACTTTACGGAACTGTTAGTTATTAGTTAAAAGGGACTTAACGGTGTTAGGGTTTTTGGACTTTAAGTGCAAATTGATTTAACAACAAGGGGTATTTAGGTATTTTCAAGGTTTTTGTCCTTTTGTAGGTTGACCAAGGTTTACTTTGTTGACCATTTGCTAGAAAACATACAACCCTTCCTAAAGGTTACTCTTATGAACTTTATCAGTATCGTGTTTCGTTTTTGCCGGTCTTTTTGTATGTTTTTTGTGGATTTTTTGCACATTATATAAGTTCCTACATTTACAAAAACGTCTAAATACAATATATTTCAAATTTTAGTTTGCTCATTTTCCTTAAATTGTAGGGTTGTTATGGTGTTGTTAGTGTTCACTATTCCGTCCGCCCCCCCAGGTGGTCTATGTTGTGTGTGTTGTGTACCGAAAAAGGAGTTACGCGTGAGTCGTATAATCCGTTGAAGTTTTAGTTGAACAGTTTTTTGAGGCTGTCTTGTTTAGTTGTGAGCAATAGAATTGGATATTATAAGGGGTAGGGAGGGGGGGGGCGGTGGGATTTGGGGGAGGGGGGGTGGTGTTTTTGGGGTTGGTGGGGGGGGGTGGGGGGGGTGGGGGGAGGTGGGGGTTGGGGGGCGTTGTGAGGGGAGGGTTGGGGGGGGGGGGGGTGGGGCGGGGGGGGGGGGGGTGGGGGGGGGGGGGGGGGGGGGGGGGGGGGGAGGGGGTTGCGGGGGGGTGGGGGGGTGGGGGAGGGGGGGGGGGGGATGGGGGGGAGTTGGGGGGGGGGGGGATTTGGGGAGTGGTTGGGGGGTGTGGGGGGGTCAGGGGCGGTGGGGAATGAGTGTGGGGGGGGGGGGGGGGGGGGGGGGGGGACGTGGGGGGGGGTGTGGGTGGGTGTGTTGGTAGGGGGGAATGGTCGAGGGTGGTGGGGGTGTTGTAGTGAGCTGTGGGGGGGGGGGTGGAGAGTTTGTTTTTTTATATTGGTGTTATCGGGTTCTTTTAGTTGGATAGGGTGGGGGTGGTGTAATGGTGGGGTGGTTATTGTGGGGATGGGGGGGGTGGGGGGGGAGGGGAGGGGGGGGGGTAGTTGTATGGGGTGAGATGTTATGTGGGAAATCATAGTGAGGGTTTTTGGTGAAGTTTGTGAGTTTAAGATTTTTGTTTGGTGTTGTTTTTTTAGTTTTTAGATGAATAATAGAATTTATCCATTAAGGTGACATAGTGTACACCCCCTTATATACTGCCCCGGGGGGATGTGGTAGAAATATTTTTTTTTTAACATCACGAAATATTACAGAGATCACAAAAACAAAGGGTGGGGGGGAGGGGATTTGGGGGTGGAGGGGGTGTGTGCGGTGGTGGGGGTCGGATGTACGGGGGGTGAAGGGGGCGGGGGTTGGGGGGGTGGGGGGTTCTAGAATGTGTTAGTGGTGCGCTTGTATGTGTAGCATCTGTGTGTAGTGTCCACCACGGGTTCAAAAGAAATAGTTTGAGGGAGAAAGAAATCGGGGGCGGCAGGTGTGCTGTTTCAGACGTTCTTCACGTGATGTTTGAGTTGTTTTTTTTTTGCCGGGGATGGGGGTTGCTGGCTCAAGAGTGGGGGTTTCTTGGTAAGGTTGGTTTTTATGTTGTTTGTGTTTAGGTTTAGGGGTATGGGTGGGGGTGGGGGGGTGATTTGGGGGGGGGGGGGTGGGGGGGGGGGGGTGGGGGGGGTGGCGGGTGGGGGGGTGGGGGGGGGGGGGGGGGTGAGTGGGGGGGGGGCGGGGTGGTGTGGGGTGAGAGGTGGAGGGGTATTGGGGGCGGGTGGGGGGGAGGTTGGTTGAGGTGGTTTGGGTTTGGCGTGGGGGTGTTAATTTTTTGTGTTTTTTTTTTTGATTTTTTTTACAGTCCTCCCTCCCCCCCCATTTCCTCACACATATTACAGTCTTTTTTATAGTTTTTGTTTCTTATTTTTCCGTTCCTCCCCCCCCTCCCCGCGTTTTTTCCCTTCCCTCTTGTTTTTTTTAAAAACCCCTCACCCTTCCCATCCCCCCCCCACTGTAATTTATTGTTTTTTTTTTTGGGCTCTAATGGAGTTTTTTTTTTTATTTGTTTTACAAAAGGATAAACAATATCTTATAAATGTCTAGCGAAAATTATTATTTTATTATTTTATTGGGGGGGGGCGGTTGTTGTAGTTGGTGGCGGGTACAGGAGATGGTGGGGTGTGTGTGGATAATGGGTGGGGGTTCGCATCAGCGGAAGTGGATTAGGTGACATTATGAGTTGCAGTAGAAGGAAGGGAAGAGGTTAGGACAAGAGATAGGGGTGAATGTGAAAGAGGGGGGGAGTTGATTTCTTTTATTCGCGCCTTCTTTTGCCTGTTGTGCTTTTGCACCAGAGCGCTTATAGTGGGTGTTGTACCCACATTCGAAGTAGGGTGTAGCAAAATGGTTGGGGTGGCGGGGGGGGATGTTGGAGATTGATGTAGGATAACAATGTGCTTACTAGGGAGGCGTGAGGGTGGTGGTTGGGGGGGGGGGGTTTTGTTTGTGGGTGATGGGATGAGGGAAGGGCTTTGGGATTATTGGGCGAGGCGATGGACGGGGGAGGGGGGCGGAGGGCGAGGGGGGAGTCCGTGGAGATCAATTCCGGTTTTAGGGATTGGACGGGGAATTGCAGTAGGGGTGGAGAATGGGGAGAGGGGTGGGGGAATGGAGGTGGGAGTGATAGAGGGAGCGGGGGGAGTGGGAGGGAGGGGGGGGGAGTAGGGAAGGGGGATGGGTGGGGGGGGGGCCCCGATGGATGGGAGTGGATATGTTTTATTGTGTTTTCGTTGTCTTTTTTGTGTGCGGTAATGGTTGTGGGGGGTGGGAGGAATTACGCGGGGTACCCCCCTAGGGTTAAGGGGGTAGATTAATGCTATGGAAATCTGTGTGTTTGTGGATGTCTGTGGGGTGATGGTTGTGGGTGTCTGGGTGTTGGCTGTGGCGATGGTGTTGGGGTGGAAGTGTTTTGTGTGGCGGTGTATGTTTGGTTTCTGTGTGTTGGTTGTTAAGAAAAGACGTATTAATTCCGGGCATATGAATGAAGAAAAGAGGAAACGAATAAAGTTTAAACATTTAAGAACAGGGTTGCGGCGGGGGGTATTGGTGGGTTTTGTGTGGTTTTGGAGTGTAGTTGGGTCGTGGTGGCGGGTTTTGATTTGAGGGTTTATTTCCGTTTTTTTTTCTATCATTTCTTTTTATGGGGTGTGGTATAATTTTATTTAGGTGTTTAGTAGTAAGTGTAAATGGAGTGGATAGGGGGGGGTGGTTTTTTTGGTTTTATTTTCTTAAGGTATGTTTGTGATATGGGGGCCGGTATAGGTGTTGGGGGAAATAGAGGGGGGGAGGGTGGGGGGGTGGAGTGGGAGGTTGGTTTGTAGTGATAATATGGGTTGTTTGTGGTTTTTTGTTTTAGGGGTTAGTGTGTTGTCTTTTTTTTGTTGGGGGTTTTTGTTGGTAGTTGTGTGTTGTTTAGCCTGGCGGGTAGGTGGGGTGGTGGTAGGGGGTGGGTAGGGTGTGTGGGTTAACGATCGGGGGGGGGGAGTATGGGTAGTTGTTGGGGGTGTTTAAAAGAGGGAGGGAACCACATGGATAGTTTCTTAAGATTACATAGTTGGCCTGGATGATTGGGTGGGGGTATGTGAGAGAATGTAGTATAGGTAGAGTTGGGGGGGGTGGAGAAGTTTTTTAGTTGGTACTATAGATTAATTTTAGGGGTGGTCGGTTGTCTTATTGTAAAAGGGGGTAAAGTGTCTTTTTTTTTTTTTTTTTTGTTTTTGGGTTGTTTTTTTTTTGTGTTGTTGTGCGTATTTAGTTGGTGGGTTTAACTGTGTTTTGGGTTTTTTGTTTCAGTGATACCCTTTGTTATAGTAACAGTGTGAGAGAAAGCAAATCAGATCCAAGAAAACAAGGAAAAGGAAACAACCCTCTAATTTAGAAGGTGATATAATGACAAGTTGTTTAATGACGTTAGGACCGAAGAACCAGTATGGTAAAACTAATTTTGGTAAAACTAAATTAAACACTCCTATGGCTTCAACTGCTGCTTGTGCTCCATTTCCCACATGCAGATATTGCTCTCCATAAGATAGCTTCCTTTTCACTCTAAATCCTTGTAGCGTATTACAAATGTGAATACCGCATCCAATATCATATACGCAAGAATTTAATTTGTGAGTTAGATTAAATAATTCAATCATAAATAAGTTACGTGAAGGTGCAGCACCATGCTCAGCCTTCTTGTTCTTATTTGTGCGCAACTCTTCGAGGTAAAGAGGGCAGTTCTTCTTCCAGTGACCAACTACGTTGCAGTGGTGACAAGCTTGATCCTTCTTTGGATTTTCCTTCTTCTGAGAAGGGTTTTGCTTAGGTTTTGGTTGATAAGCCACAACTTGCTTATTCTTATCAGCTTTGCCTTTGCTTTTACCCTTTTTGTTCGCTTGCGGTTTTGGCTTATTCACCCTACCCTTTTGAATAGCAAGTACCTGAGGTGTATGGGCCTTGTCTTTTAAACCCTTTTCATAGTCAATGAGCAATGCGTGTAGATCACTCACTGTCTTCCCCACGCAATGCATATTGAAGTTTCTAACAAAATCAACAAAATCCTTGTTAAGGGACCTGTTTATTAAGTTAATAGCCATATCATTGTCATAGGGTTTCCCAAGAGCTTGTAGTTGGTCCATGTAACCTTTCATTTCCAACCCATAAGCACTTACGGATTTTCCTGGGGCTTGTTTTCAGCTGTGTAGGGTCACCAAATCGTAGATCTCTACAGCTTGAGGCTTTTCAAACATTTTTCTGAGTTCATTAAGCATGGCTTGCGGAAAATATAGTTCAAACTGCCTTTGTAGAGCAGGTGACATTTTTCCAAGCATTAAACAAGCCACATCAGAATGTATCTTGTATTCAGCTTTCCATGCAGCTTTAACATTCTCAGCAGCATTCTCAGGGGGTTCATCAGGGCAAGGCTTATACAAATAGTCATAGGTACCCGCCACTCTCAAGACAATTCTTAGTGAACGGTACCAATCATTGAAATTGTCGCCAGTCAGTTTTTCTCGCTCAAAGAAAGTCTTGAACGCAGAACTTAAAGTGTTGTTATTTTCGGGTTGAGCCATTTCTACAGAAAAAGTTCATATTATTAGTATTTTCGATAATACATTTTTCAAGAAAATAAAATACCCAGGTAATATTCATATAACCATAGAATTTCCTTGAAAACTAGAACCCATATTGACATAAACCCATCACATCAGTTGATCTGCTAGTAATGAATTTATTCAACATGGTAACTTGTCGAACAATTAATTGACAAACAATTTTCAATTTCTAGATCTTTATGGGATTTACATTGCCAAAAACTAGTTGCATTGTAAACATGTTTAATCCCATCTTAATGCCTTGAGTTTCTAGGTCTCACTAAATAACTCAATTAAGTCGTCTAATCCAAAAAACGTCAAACTTGTCCATGTGAGGTCTCACTCAATCATGAAGGTTTTATGTCCATTACAATTTAGTCCAAGTTCTCACATGACATAAATTGCAACTTCAAGTGTTTGTCAATTAGATGGCATTCGACTTAAGTTTTAAGGGTACTAATATTTTGATGTGTGGAATCAAAATTATGTATGGAGAAGCATGCATACAACTCCATAGCATATGTTAAAAAAAACTTTTTATTAACTTTTAGGTCAAGATTAAATAAACAAAGTTTTGGTTGAGGCATTGGTTGAACCAATTAAAGAAGTACCCATAATTATCGTCCACAACGTACTTTTGCATAAGTCTTTCGACTTAGTGTTTCGGATGTGGAATTGAGGCAAATCAACCTTAAAGTAATTTTGTACTTTTAAATAGTCGTAGGTAACTCCAATTTGACGCACAAGCAAGCCGAGAATTCGGTCAGCGCTGAAGCATAACCTCCTTCTTTAGTCGGGTTCGACCAGCGACGCGTTAAACTTCCCACACAGTTTGTCAAATTGGATGAGCCTTTCTAACTATTTAGCACGAAAATTACCAATCAACTAAACTATTGTAAATTTAACTCTTCAAAACAATTCATAATTTTTATATAGATTTAGTCCATATTATTTTTCTATTCAAAAAAAAATTACCCTTTTTGTTTACAACAATTCGCATCAATTATATAAACCAAAACAAGTAATTTCTAATAAAAAAAATAAAACGACTAAAGCGGTAAATACATAATAACAAATTATATGCGTTAATAAAAAAACATGTAGCCACATGCATTCTTTTTATACGATAAACCCTAATAATAAAATCTAGGTTTTATTATGCATATATTTAATCATGGCTCTCACTTTATAAAAAATGAACCACATGCATCGAGTTAACGATTGCGTAAGCCATAATTAAAATATACCACATAGCACAAACTTAATTTATTATTAATATTGAGGTCTTCCCCAATTCAAGATTTATCGTACTAAAATTAATGGCAACATAAAATAATACACGTAACAATTACTTCATATAAATCCATATGATCCATGAAAAACATGCATGTTCGTCATGGATCCACAAAATTCACTTAACAATTAATTAAAGAACATCAAGGATCGTAACCATAAACATGACATAACAATTAATCATGCAATAAACCTTTTTAAATCTAACATGTAATCTAGGGTTTCAAAAAAAATTACATTAAAATCCGACCAACTTGGTCGATTTAGGGTAAAAAACCCTAATTTTTATAAACCCTAAACACATGTAATTAACAATAATACAATATTTGTTATAGATTTTAGGTTTTGGTAATTATTAACATGTTAAAACTACTCGTGATGCCACTGTTGGAATTCAGAATGCATAACAATTACAATCTAAATAAATCATCAAAGCATGTAATAGCGGAAGTGATAACAAATCATATAATTAACATGCATATAATTAACCGTTCTTGTTTTCTTTGTTCTTGATCTAACCCTAATAGGGGTTTATGTGGATCTATTGATTAACCCCTTACCAAGTTTTGTTAATCGATCCAAGATTTAATCTATAGTGAGATAAACCACGTTCTTGTACACATGTTTTAGAAACAAGTTAACCAAAAGACTAGTTTGAAAATAAGAAAACGTTTCTAGGTTTAAAGTCGATCGAACAAGAATCCCTTAGGGATGATATTGCCCGATCGATCAACAAGGGAAAACAAAGAAAAATTTAGGGATCTTTTGTGTGTCAAAAAAAACTTATCTTTCCCTTGACCCCTTAATTCCTTTGTTTATATAGGCTAACCAAACTTAGAGCCCAAGTCAAGTTCTATTAGGAAAAGGAAACAAAATCTTTTCTTTTTCCTCTCTTGCCTATAACCGGCCGAATACCACCCTCATGGGGTATTCCGGAACCTTCTCGACTTCCTTTTACAAAGTTAGTCCTTCCCTTTATTCGTTAGTCATTTACTGTTAAATACTTAACGACCGTTAAACATTTTTCGTGTATTTAATAAATATATTACTTTTAATATATTTATTAATTCGTTAACTCTTTACGTATTGTGTGCAATCCCGTGGTCTCGAGTTCGATCCTAACACATGACTATTAATTTATCGTCCATAAACTAACACAAACATCAAAGATAATTTTTTATCTACTGTATCAAAAGTTCAAAACGCAATAAAAATTTCCCGCAAGTAAACACCACATGCCTGATAAACCTAAGCTGACTGGTTCTACATAAGACTCAAAAGTACTTATTCAATTTCATTAAAACACAATACATCAATAACCTATTTAAAACTACTTCACAGGAGTTTGCTTAAGCGTAATTATAAACTCATGGGTTTATTTGACTCAGGCTTACCCTTGTTGACTTAATATCCACTAAAACACAAACCCTTACTGAAACCTTAGTATACTCTGAACCAGGACCCATATATCCTACTCAATAACTAACCATAACCTGAAACCATAATAAAAAAATCAACCATATAACCTGGAACCATTTATCAGTCTAAAGAACTCTGAAACCTTTATCAATGATGTAAACTTTGTTGCACTCCCAAAGAACTCTATAACCTGAAACCATATAACCTGGTTATTTTCAGTATAACCTCATGATACCAAGCACAACAGTTAGGATTTTATAAGGGAGATTGCTGGTTGTTTTGTACTTCCCTGAGCAAGAGATGTTGCATGATACATGCTTTTTGGTACAGCTGTTTCTGCAAATGACTAGGAATAAATGAAGTGTCCTTTGTCNGGATTTCCTAAGTCTAAGCTTAGCATCCCTTCATCGTACTTTGTTAGTAAGGATACCTGATTTTCCTATTCGACGTCTCGATGTATATTGGTTGTTCGGAATCTGCTTTTTCGGATATAGCCGCGTTTCGTTAGTTCTTTCATTGCATTGATTACTCGTATGAGTATCAAAGGTTTCTTTTAAGCACTAATTGTTCCTAACATATTAGTGTGGATCATTACTCCCTTCTTTGTATATCCCTTGGTTTTCGTAACCCGTTGGCGACGTGTTAGTATCGATGCTTTTAGGTTTGCTCTGTTGATCGTTATTTTGGATAAGACCTTACGTTTTCTTTTGGGTACGTAACGTCTTGCATGAGTTTTCTTGTACGAGTTCGTTTGATTTTATTTTGAGTATATGGTTCCTGGTATTTTCTTTCGTTTTCAAACAATAGAATTGTGTTAGAGTCTGTACGGTGTTTTACGATCCCTGTTGGTATTATGGTGTCATTTGTTTGAGTAACATATTTCATAATTGATGTCTAATTATAAAAACTCTTTGGAAGTCTTGTGTTAGCGTTTGAGAAAAAACTGTGTTTAAAATTATCTTTGTAAAAATAATATGTTTAAATGGTCTATACAAATAGGATATGAAAAATTTTAAGTGGTTTAATAAATTTTATTTTATTATAAAAAGTTGGTTTAAAGTGATTCATAGTGGTAAGGTACAATACACCTAGAGGTGGCAAAATAGATGGGTTGGGTTGGGTAGGGTCATGGGTCTAGATGAGTTTGGGTCTAGATGGGTCTTTTAGAAACATGGGTCTAGATGGGTTTGGATCTAGATGCGTCGGGTCTAGATGGGTTGGTTCCGGGTCTATATAGGTTTGGTATCTTATTAACTTTTTTACATTTGTTGTCCGCTTTCAACCGTTTTCGATCTATTTCGACCATTTTCGTCCATTTTCAAAATTTCAACCGCTTTCGACCGATTTCCACCGTTTTCGATCGATTTTGACCGTTTTCGACCGATTTTGACTAATTTTGACCGATTTTGACCGTTTTCCACTGTTTTTGACTGATTTCCACTGATATCGACCGGTTTTGACCGTTTTAGATCGATTTCAACCGTTTTCGACCGATTTCCAACGTTTTCGACCGATTTTGACCGATTTCTATCGTTTTTTACCGATTTTGATCGTTTTCGACCAATTTCCATTCATTTTGACCGTTTTCGGCCAATTTTGACCGATTTTGACCGACTCCGGCCGTTTTCGACTGATCTCGACCGGTTTCGACCTTCTTCGACCATTTTCCATCGATTTCAACCGATTTCGACCGTTTTCCACTGTTTTCAACCGTTTTCAACCGATTTCCACCGTTTTCGACCGATTTTGACCGTTTTTACCGATTTCAACTGTTTTTGACCGATTTCGACCGTTCTAGACTGATTTCGATAGTTTTTTAATGATTTCGACCATTTTTGACCGATTTCAATCGAAAGTACTTGATATCCAACTTCAAAAACGATTGAAATCTATCGAATACAGTTGAAATCGATCGAAATCAATCGAAATCGGTCGAAAACTATCAAAAACGGTAAAAATCAGTCGAAGACATACGAAAACGGTCAAAAACGGTCAAAATTGGTCAAAAACGGTCGAAATCTATCGATATCGGTAAAAATTGGTAGAAAACGGTCAAAATCGGTCGAAAACGGATGAAAAGGGTCGAAATCGGACGAAATCGGTGAAAAACTGTCGAAGTCGATAGAAATCGGTCAAAAACGGTGGAAATCGGTCAAAAACGGTAGAAATCGGTCAAAATCGGACGAAAACGGTCAGAATCGGTCGAAAACGGATGAAATCGATCGAAAATGGTCAAAATCGGTCGAAAACGGTGGAAATCAGTCGAAATCGCTCGAAATCGCTCGAAAACTGTCGAAAACGGTAAAAATCGGTCGAAGACGTATGAAAACGGTCAGAAGCTGTCGAAATCGGTCGAAAACTATCAAAATCGATCAAAATCGGTCAAAAACAATGGAAATCAGTCGAAATTGATCGAAAACGGATGAAAATGGTCAAAATCGGTCAAAAACGGTTGAAAATGGTAGAAATCGGTCAAAAACGTAAAAAACGGATAAAATGCTATAACTAACAAGACCCATCTATAAATATTAAGGTAGACCCATCCCTTAAAAATATTTAACCAACTAGACCCATCTAGACCCATGGGTCTAAAATTGCCACCTCTAGATACACCATTAGATAACCATCTATAGATTTTTTTATGACAACCAGAATGAATTTTTTAAAGATTACATTTAAGACAATTTTATTATTATTTAAAATGATTTTTTTTACTTAAAGTGGCTTTCTTCATTTAAATTGATTTTTATAAAAACATTATTTAATTTGGTCTTTCGAGTAAAGTCGATAATTGGTATAAGAATTTACGTCTTTCGTATTGATATTTTTTTTATGTGTTCATTTGTTATGGTACGTCTGTTGATTTTCTTTCGTTGCGTTTCCACTCGGTGCATATACGTATCCTTTCTTTCAAAGGATTCTTATGTCATTTGATCCACGTCTATTTGCATATGTGGAATCTCCTATATGTATTCTAGCCTTTGACTCGATATTCGTTTGTTATCCTATTCGATTGTTCGTAACCCTTGGAGTTCGTTGATACCGTTGAGTCGTGGAAGCTTTGATGTGCTTGTGGGAATGGACCGGTTGTCCAAGAGGAAGTTTGGGATAATATGTCATGGGAAGGTGGTTAGGATACCGTTGGAAGGTGATGAGATACTTCGGGTTCATGGTGAACGTACTCAAGGAGTCGTGAAAACCTTAATGAACACTAAGGTAGGTGGATCAAAATTGAGTGGTATTTCTGTCATACGAGACTTTATTGACGTGTTTCCGGAAGATTTGTCAATGACCACCGCAATGACAACTTGAGTTCTGCGTAGACTTAGTTCCTGGAGCGACGCCAGTCCCGAAGTCTCCATATCGTCTAGCACCTTTGGAAATACAAGAATTGTCTAAACAACTTCAAGAGTTGCAAGATGAAGGTTTTATACGACTTAGTCATTTTTTATGAGGAGCACCAGTGTTGTTTGTTAAGAAGAGGAGCATGGAGTTCATTTGAAGTTAGAGTTGGAATTACTGAGGAAAGAGAAGTTGTATGCTAAGGTTACTAGTGTGAGGCAGTGAATAATTGGAAAGTACCTAACCATCTGAGATATGATTATTCTTAGGATTGGCAGGTTATTTACCTACGTTTCATCGTAAACTTTTCTAAGATTATTAAACCCCTTACTTCTCTAACTTAGAGGAATCAGAAGTATGAGTAGGGCGCAGAACGAGAAGAGGCTTTCTAGACTTTGAGGAATGATTTGTGTGACGCCTCGATTAATCGAATGTAGGGGTTGATGCGTTGAGAAGAAATGGAGAGTGAAACTAATACAAGTAAGAGCAATGTCCATGACTATCTAGTCAAGTGTTAAGGACAAGATATTGGCTACTCCAAGTGAGACGTCCAAGGTAGAGAACGCGCTAGCAGAAATGCTGCGTGACTTGGACCAACATGTGGAAAAGAGAGCAGATGATGGTTGTACTTTATGGATTAAATTATATAGTAAGTATGAGTATGAAACTCGCTACCATCCAGGTAAGGCAAATGTGGTGATTAAGGCGTTAAGAGGGAAGGAACGAGTGAAACCTAGACGTGTTCGAGCGATGGCTATGACCATTTAGTATAGAGTAAGAGGAATGATATTGGCAGCCCAAAGTGAGGCGTTCAAGCAAGAGAATGTACGCACATAAAGGATTCGTGGGTTAGATTAACATATGGAAAAGAAGGAGGACGAGAGTTTGTACTTTATGGATTGTATATGAGTTCTGTTAGTAGGGAACAATGAGAACGGTAGTAATGGATGAGGCTCGTGCATCAAGGTATTTGGTACATTCGGGAGCGGATAAGACGTACTATAACCTTGGAGACATGTATTGGTAGCCACGTGTAGAAAAGGGTATAGTTACCTATGTTAGAAATTGTTGGATTTATTTAAGAGGTGAAAGCTATGATGTCAAAGACTTTTGGCTTGCTGCAACAGCCTGAGATACTTGAGTGAAAATGAGATAGAATCACCATGGATTTTATCAGTAAATTTCTAAGGTCAAAGTAGCGAGTATGATGTGATTTGGGTGATGGTCGATAGACTGACCAAGTAGCTCATTTTCTAACTATACAAGAGATTTCAAGATGTGAAGTTGGCAAAGATTTATATTGATGAGATAATAGCAAGGAATGGAATTCTGGTGATGATCAACTTAGATTGAGATGGATGATTTACCTCGTGGTTTTGCCAGACGCTGCAGAAAGTGTTAGAGACACGATTAGATTTGAGTACTGCTTAGCATCCTCAAGCGGATGGACAAAGTGAATGTATGATTCAAACTTTGGGAAGATATAATGAGGTCATGTGTTATTGATTTTGGTTGTAGTTATCATTCGAGCATTTGGTGTGCTCTGTTTGAAGCTTTGTATGGGAGGAAATGTAGGTCGCCTATTTTATGGGCTGAGATTAGAGAAAGTAGCTTGATTGGACCTGAACTGGTTCAAGAAATGACTGATAAAGTGGTGTTGATAAAAGGGAAGCTCAAAGCGGCAAGAGACCATCAATAGAGCAATGATGATAAGAGGCGTAAACCGTTAGAGTTTGAGGTAGGAGATAGGGTTATGCTAAAAGTGTTGCCTTGGAAAGGTGTAATTCGCTTTGGGAAAAAGGGTAAGTTAGCATTGAGGTATGTAGGGCCATTTAAGATTCTTGAAAGAATCGGTCCTGTAGCTTATCGGTTGAGATTGCCTGAGGAATTGAGTGGGGTACATGACACGTTTCATGTGTCAAACCTAAAGAAGTGTTTGGCGGATGCTAGTTTGCATGTGCCATTAGACGAGATTAAGGTTGACAAAACTCTTCGTTTTGTTGAGGAACCTGTAGAGATTATGGACCGTGAAGTTAAGAGGTTAAAATGTAGCAGAATGGTGGTAGTTAGGGTCCATTTGGGCTCGAAGCGAGGTCTTTAGGATTTCAGGTAAACAGAGTATCCACACTTGTTCGTTGAGTAAGTGATCATTGAGAGTTTTAGTTGAAGTTGGGTACGTAAGGTTTCTTGTAGACCTTAGTATGCCCTTAGATGTGTTTGTGTGATTCTAGTTAAAGTTTTTTATAAATAAACTCGAAGTCGAGCCGATTCTTAAAAAACGTTGGGCTTTGTAACAACTTATAACTTGGTTTCAAGACAGTTCTTGTTTGATGAGTTGCGAGACCGGGTTGTAAATGACGTTGTTACGCAACTTAAGGTTTTTGACGAGTTTCCTCGATGACAGGCGAGGTTCAGATAGTTGGATGTTTCTTTTCGTTGGAGCGGTTATGCTGCTATGCGTACCTTTTTGTGGGCAGACAAAGTTGTTAGCAGTAAGATATATTGTGAAAGTTAGTTGGGAACATGTTTTCATTAATTAGTTGATTCGTGTCTAACAATTATTTATTCCTCGTGTCCCTGTCAAACCAACTAGTATTAGTTTTTCAGAGAAGACTTTCGTGGTAAAATGATATTGTCAACTCTTAGTTAGAATCATCATCTCCACCTCTCCACTTTTATTACACTCATAATACAATACTAACAACACGTTATCATTTTATATTTTATTTATACCATATGGCCCTTTGAGAACATGTACTACCACTTTCATAATGCATATGGGCAAAATCGGCTGAGGCAAATTAAATGCCATTCTTTGTAAAGAAAGAAAACACAACCACAATTAAAGATCCGAATAATGGAGTGACATCAACGTTATACCATTTGGCAATGGCCCCTTGAGAACATGTACCACATAACCCTTTCTAATTACATTGCACAGATTTGTATCTGAGACACAAAGCTTGTAAACTGTTAAAGTTTAACTTTTTTACTTCCTTTCTAGTGGCCCAAGTGTATATTTTAGAAATAGTAGCCAAATATACCAACATATCATGCGAGTAATATTTCAAGTATGCGCAAATAAGCTTACAATTTTTATAAAAACTTAAGGTATGTCAGTTAATATGTAGATTAATAATAAAAAGAAATATATATATACGTATACATATATATATATACGTATATATATATATATATACGTATATATATATATATACGTATATATATATACGTATATATATATATACGTATATATATATATATACGTATATATATATATATATATATATATATATATATATATATATATATATAATCGGCCGAATAGAAGGAAAAAGGGAAAAAGAAGGAAAAATAAAGTTCAATTATAACACAACTCTAATTAGGAAATTATCTATACAATATATATATAATAAAAAGGACCCTAAGAACAAAATTTTACTCTGTATATGTATATATATATATATATGTATATATATATGTATATATATATATATATGTATATATATATATATGTACATATATATATATATATATATATATATATATATATATACATATATATATATATATACATATATATATATGTACATATATATATATATATATATATATATATATAATCGGCCGAATAGAAGGAAAAAGGGAAAAAGAAGGAAAAATAAAGTTCAATTATAACACAACTCTAATTAGGAAATTATCTATACAATATATATATAATAAAAGGGACCCTAAGAACAAAATTTTACTCCCTCTTGGAGTATTCGGCTGATCAAAGAAGAAAAAAGAGAGAAAAAATTAAATTTTGCAAGTTAGGAGATTTGGTATTCAAGATTCGAAGATTTAAGGTATAATTCACTATCTTTGTTAATTACCAATCTTTAATCATGTAATAATTATTATGATGGATCTAGGGTTTCTTAATAATCTGTAAATTTAAGTTTATAATCTGATTAGGGTGTTTGGTATTCGATTTAATGTGTTTGGTGTAAGCGTTAGGGTTTAGAACGTGTTAGAACTTGATTTAGGTTTGAGCAGAATTTAGGGCTGTGTTTTTTCGTGAATATCTAGAGGTTAGAAGCATGAATTGATGTGATTCCGGTGCCTATGATGTAGCTCAGTGAGTCTAGTTTCGAGATTGTCCGGCCTCGAACGATTTTAAGTTCGGGAAGTTAGTCAATTGGTCCGTACAAGAAAAGTTGTCAAAAGTAGTAAATTCAGGTCAGATTTAGGTCAGATTACGAGGTGTAAAACCCCCCACTTAAAATTCGAATTAGGATTATCCATCTTACAGGAGTTTAGTTCTATGTGTTTATTAAACATCATCCAAAGGAGAGCTTCTTATTTGGAGTCTAAGTATGGTTTTTAGGCACAAACTTTTTAGTGTTCGAGCAGATACGAATCTAGGTAGTTGGAAGTTTGATTTTCTTTGAGGCATTTAAGAGTAGAAATAAATTAGTAGAAAAATCATGGAGTTATTAGACTCGTGATATTGAACCTATTATTTTTGGGAAAATTTATAAAGGTCAGTAGGTGTGGTTTAGAAAATGGTCAAGTGACACTAAAATTCTGCATTTTCGGGTAAATTGTTAAACCTGAAAAAGTGTGTAAACGAATTGGTAAATTAAGTTGCAATGGTTGTCATTGTGACCCATGAGGGTAAAAAGACACGTTATACATCCATCATATGATTTTTACATGTGCTTAAGCTTTTGGCTTAGTAGCGTGTAACACGTGTTATTTTGTTGTTTAGCTTTGTGCGAGGATTTTAGGAATTACTTTAGCATCAGGTGAGTTTCATAGCCCTTTTTTTCTTATGTTTTATTGGTGTGAAAATGATGCTAAGTGTTAAAATGTTTTAGTGTTGTTTGTGATTATGTGTTTGAATGTTGTTATTGGATTATTGAGTGAATACGCTCTATGGCTTTGTGATCAATTGGAGTTGTTTTGAGGTATGTGAGTTCGGTTGGAGAGTGGTGTTAACTACTCAATCAAATCCAACTGAAGGGTTGAAATAATAGACCCTGTGGACTGCGGGACACTATGGTGGATTGGTTTGACTGACGGCGACGACGAGTGTTTTTCTATGCAATACTGTATTAGTAATCCGCAATCAATTGCGCGTATTGAAAAATTTTTTTATGTGTCTTAACAATCTATGACTTCGTCACCAACCATTGTATAGTGAACGTTTTTAAAAGCATCATTTTTAGGTGAGTATCATGACGATGTTAAGGCTAAAAGAAGTGGTTAGAAAGACCGTTAGGAAGGCATTTGGAGTTCGCTCCTGAGTTTTGTTCGTGTTTGTTGCATGGATTCTTTTGAATGCTATTTGATTTTATTAGGTTCGTAAGTCATTTATGTCTTTGTATTGATGAGACCTTTTGTCATTAATGCAAGACGCCGTGCGGTTTCTTTTGTTTTTTTTTTCGGTATTGTCATGACACATTGTGTCTTTTACATATATATATATATATATATATATATATATATATATATATATATATATATATATATATAGATTTATAATATTAATATATATAAATGATAAAAATATATATATATATATATATAAATATATATAATATATGATATATATAAATATATAAATAGACAAAATTATGGGGTGGATGGGGGGGGGGTGTGCCTTTGTTAGTAGGTTGTTAGGGGGGGTTTAGGGGTGGGGGGGGCGGAGTCTTTGGGGGAGGTATGACGCGTAGGGGGGGGGACATCATTGTGTTGTGATGATATCCATGATGTTACGCCTCATGTTTCTGCCTTGGCGGGGTGTGACAAAAGCTCTTTTAACGGGGAAAGGATGTGACATCCCGCAAATTTCCGATCAATATTTTAGCCGTTTCCGTTTGATAAATTGAATTTTTAATGTTTCGTTTAATTTTGTTATAATCAATTCTAATAAGCTATTATAATGTTAAAATAAGTACTTTGATAAGTTATAAGAGAATTTGACCTTATAACCCGCGCGTTTTCGTTTTGAAACCCTAATTTGACCCGTTTTGCTTCCTAGCTTAACGAATCATTATTTTAGACTTGTGTTACGTTAAATCTTCATATTTTAGTTTATTATAACTTATAAATGTCTATTGAAATGTTAAAATAAACTTGCATGGCAATTTGGACATATTTTGTAAATATTATCCATGCAAGGGGTATATATTGTAACTTTTGAAAACTTATAAGTACAAGGACTATTTTTGTCATATTTCTAAAGTTATAACTCCAGGGATCATTTATGTTACTTTCTAAATTCTAAAATCCAAGGTTTAATTATGTATAATCAATAAAAGTTGAAGGAACCAAAGTCGTAAAAGTGCAAACCTTAGGGGTCTATTTGCAATTTTCCTAACCCCAGGGTCTAAAATGTAACATTTTGAAATCATGTTCAAAACATTATATGACATAACTTTAATTAACGCTTGTCGTGCTTAATATCTCTAGATATTGAATAAAATGCTTAAAACTGCTTATGTTCTAATCCTTATATCATTCATCATCGATGTGCTTTCAAAAATCATGTCCCGGATCCCTATCATACCACAATACTAGGGAGCTTCATATTAAGAAGTTTCATCTTGGTATTACGTTCTGACTGAGTTGTTGGGTTTACGATTTAAAGTGCCCTAGCTCTTCAAACGTTTACCTTAAAGACATTCTGAATTAATGATAGTCCCGAACGGTGTTATGATAATCTTTATATCGAAATCAACATCGATATCCAAAAACTTATATATTCAATCAAACTAAGACTTGGCATATATTAACCTAGGTTGTCTGTGATTGCCATGTTGAAGCCGTTACAATCATTTCATACACATTAGCTATCAATTTCCCTATAACTGTTCAGGTGAGTTCATAGCCTCGCTTTTCAATTATTTTATAAACTCGCGAGGGAGATACATGCTATAAAACATTATATGGCAAATTATTTCTACAATGTCAATTTCAATTACTATTGCTTAAGTAACTGTCTTTGCCTTTAATCCCCAAAATCAAGAACCATTAATTACCTCCCGTAGTAAGCGCGAAAGTTCTGAATATATATATTTGGGTTTGCTCCCCCGTATGTGTATCCATAACGATAACACATTTGCACATCATTAGAAATCACGCAGGTATTTTGGCAAAGGTACCTGCAGGGGCAATATTATCATTATAACCTAAGGCATCAGATTCATGAGCTAATGGCATAATAAATTAATGTTTATCCCATACTGGGTGTATATCATGTAACTCCAATAATCGCATTTTGCATTCAAATTATATTACTTAAACCTAAGGATTTCACTCAACCGTTTGTGTTGACTTTTAGCATGTTTTATCTCAGGTAACTAATGACACTAGTGATGAAGGACATGACGATGGAAAAAAATCGACATCATTAACATTTGTAAATACAAGATGTAGGGGACCTCTCTTTTTGTAAAAACTGATGATGAAATCAATAAATGATAACTTATTTCATAAACAACTCTTTTGATTCGTTTTCCTAATGATTATGAACTGTTGTACCTTTGAATTAAATACCCCAGATTAGCTTCCGCTGCTATATTGTAAAAATTGGGGTGTTACAAGCCTTATTTTATTAGCTATGTTGGCGAATAGCTAGCTACCATGCCATTTGATGATATCAAGGTTGACAAAGACTCTCGTTTTGTTGAGAACCTGTTGAGAATATGACCTTGAATTTAAGAGTAACAAGTAGGCAGAATGTGGTAGTTAAGGGCCATTGGGCTCGAAGCGAGGTCCTTTAGGACTTCAGGGAAACTGAGTATCCCACGACTATGTTCGTTAATCAAGGGAATCATTGGTTGAGATTAATTTGAAGTTTTGGGTACTGAAAGGTATTCTTGGTAGACCTTTATATGCTGGGATGCCCTAGGATGTGTTTTTGGATTTTGGTTAAAGTTATTTTTAAGAAATAAAAATACGAAGTCGAGCGGATTCTCCAAAACGTTGGGCTTTGTTAACAACTTATAACTTGTTCAAGACAGTACTAGTTTGATGAGTTTGCGAGACCGGTTATAAATGACGTTGTGTACGCAACTTAGGTTATCGACGTTTTTCCTCTATAACCGGGCGAGTTCTAGGTAGTAGGATGTTTCATTTCGTTGAGTAGCGGTTTATGCTGCATGCGTACCCTTATGTGGGCAAGAGCAAAGTTGTTAATAATAAAAAAAGAAAAATAAAAAAATAAAAAAAAAAAAAAAAAAATAAACAAGTAAGATATCTTGTGAAATGTTGTAGTTGGAAATCAAAGTGTAAAACTAGAGTTTAACATGGTATGGGAGGACTACTTGAAAGATAAGTATCCTCGATTAATTGTTTGGTAATGATAGAAGTTAACCTGATTGGTTAAAAAATCGTCATGGACGAGATTTCTAAAGGAGGGATACAGTGACAACCTGTACTTGAAAACAGGTTAGTCAAACCGTTAGTATGTAGACTTATGAATCTGTTGTAATTTGTATGGTTTTAATTGTTTATATACGTTATGTGGATAAAAGTGAGATTGTGGAAATCAATCCATTGACAATGAACGACTCAATAGGTAATTGATTGGTGATGGATTTGGTTAAGTTCCTTTCGTTTACTTTTGGTGGCAAGGAAATGACTTTTGTGGTTTTGGCATTTTTGCGTTAATTGTGTAAGTATTATTACGTATACGTATTTATGTGTTAGTAAAATTAGGTATGAATAGGATTTAGTGGTTAGAATAAGAAAGAAATGAAATATCTATTTTGAAAAGTTAGGTATTTAAATAAAAATAAAAGTTATATATTTAAAAGATCATAGTAAAATTGCGTTTAGCAATAAAGGAATGCGCATAACTAAGCTTAGTTTTTTCTAAAAACTAAAGGTAATTGTAATTAAATATTTAATTAATAATAGAAAGAATATAACATATATATATATAGTATATATATATAAAAATATATATATAATATAATATATAATATATTATAGTATATATAGTAATAATAAATCGGCCTGAATAGAAGGAAAAAAGGAAAAAGAAAGTGAAAAATAAAGTTCAATTATAACACAACTCTAATTAGGAAATTATCTATACAATATATATATAATAAAAGGGACCCTAAGAATGAAATTTTACTCCCTCTTGGAGTATTCGGCTGATCAAAGAAGAAAAAAGAGAGAAAAAATTAAATTTGCAATTATGTGAGATTTGTTAATTCCAGATTCGAAGATTTAAGGAATAAATCACTAGACTTTTTTAATATACCAATCTTTAATTCATGTAATAATTATTTATGATGGATCTAGGTTTCTTAATAATCTGTAAATTTAAGTTTTATAACTGATTAGGGTGTATGTATCGATTTAATTGTGTTTGGTGTAAGCGTTAGGGTTTTAGAACGCTTAACCATGAATTAGGTTTAGAGCAGAATTTAGGGCTGTTTGTTTCTGTTAATATCTAGAGGTTAGAAGCATGATTTTGAAGTGATTCCGGTGCCTATGATGCTCAGTGATCTAGTTTTCGAGATTGTCCGGATCCTCGAACGATTCAAGTAGGGAATGTTAGACAATTGGTCCGTACAAGAAAAGTTGTCAAAGCAGTAAATTTCAGAGTCAGATAATAGGTCAGATTACAAGGTGTATAACCCCCCCCTAAAATTCGAATTTAGATTATCCAACTCACAGGATTTTTAGTTCTATGTGTCTATTAACATTCTCTAAAGGAGAGCTTCTTAATTTGGAGTACCTAAGTATGGTTTTTAGGTCCCACGACTATTTAGAGTTTCGCGCAGATACGAAAACTGGGTAGTTGGAAGTTTGATTTTATTTGAGGCATTTAAGAGTAGAAATAAATTAGTAGAAAAATCATGGAGTTATTAGACTCATGATATTGAACCTGTTATTTTTCTCGTAAAACTATCAACATAACAAAGTAAACTCAGTCTACAGTAGATGGCCGTGACGCGGTATCGAGAGCAAACCAAATTAGCGTAACTCCTCTAGTACACATCAACAAACCTACATATCTCATCTGCTCTCTCTAGACATTGAGAGTCTTACACCGTTCCACCTACTCTTATAGACGCAACAACACCGATGATCCTACAACTGTACATGCGTACACACACAAATCTCTCTTCCGAGGTCAAACATACTCGGGCAATGCGATGCACTTACCAAGGGCACTACCAATGAGGAGGTTAAAAAGACACTTTGAGAACATCCATCATATGATTTTTTACATGTGCTAAGCTTTTGGCTAGTAGCGTGTTAACCACGTGAATTAGTTTTGAGTTGTTTAGCTTGAGGCGAGGATTTTAGGAATTGCTTTAGAGCATCAGGTTATTTCATAGCCACTTTTTTTTCTTATTTTTAATTGGGGTGAACTGTGCTAAGTGTTAAAAGTTTTAGTTGTTGTGATTAATGTTTGATATGATTTATTGATTGTGAGTGAGAATATCTCCAGGGCTTTGTATCAAGTGAGGAAGTGTGTATATTGGTAGGGTATGTGAGTTCGGGTTTGTGGAGAGAAGATGCTAACTACTCAATCAAAATCCAGACTTGATGGTTGAAATAATAGACCCATTGGACAGCGGGACACGTAGGGGACTTGGTTTGTACGTGGACTGCGGGACACGTGTGTTATTATGGATTATTTTAGTAATCGCAGCAATTGATTGAAATATTTTGTTATGTGTCTAAAACCTATGACTCTCACCAACCATTGTGTTGACGTTTGACTGGCGCGATCTTACCCCTTCTTATATATCAATAAATACAAATAAATATAAATATATAACAAGGATCAAAATCTCGCGAAATCAATTTAACCAGAAGCAGTATAGAGTGTTCCCGGGTCGTTATGTCCCAACGAGGCTAGAATGGAAAATCGAAAGACGAATTGGTAATTGATGTTTGAATATAACAAGGATGTGATTGGGCACTAAACCTAATTAGCCAATGCACATAGAAAGATAAGTTCAAAGAAAAATAAGCAGGAACAGAATAAAAGTGAGCTAGAAATGGTAAAAACACTTAAAACTTTTACACTAAGACACAAATAAGCTCAAATAAACTTAAGAAAAAACCAAATAAGCTAAACCAATCTCTAAATAAGCAAAATATAAAAAAACGCAATTAATCTAAATTAAGCAAAATAAAAAACTCAGCATTAACTGAACAACAGTATTAACTATCAGTACTGAACTTGAGTTAGAGTACTGCTAAGCGTTAAGTTAGTGTACTGGCTAGCTTTTAGTCAAATCACAAGAGAACTGAATAAATAAGCAAATTAAGCCTAAAACAGTAAATTTAACTAACCCTAATAAGCACTCATGCAGAATATAAAAGCAACTTAAATAGAACTTAAAAATGTGGCAATCGAGACTAAAAGACTACAAACTGATAAAGAGTTATTGAAAAATATTTTGTAAAAGAAAAATAAGCTTAACTAATTCTTCTACTAAAGACAGTAAACCGAAATGGTATTAATCTACTCTAAAAGCTAAGCAATCTTAAATTAGCAGAAACAATAAGCGTGATAAGCTAAAAAGAACAAACATAACAAACAGTTTTAACTCCCAGTAACTAACTTAGAGTGTAGAACTTGTTTAAGATTTGATGTTAGTACTGCTAGTGAAAAAATCCAAACAATTATGAACAGTTAGTACTAACTATGGTTTTATGAGTACTAAGGGCTAGTTGAAAATATCCCGTTAAAAAAAAAGCTTATCACAAACTCTTTTGTTCATTTTTATTATATAAAGCTGATTTGGTCCTAAAATATTAAAAACATAATTATTAAAATAACATAAATAAAGACACTTAGAAACAGATTTTAGTCAACAAATAAGGGCACATTAAATGAAGCGGAATACAATCTAACAGTTTTAACTCATAATCTAACAGTATTAACTAGAAATTTTGACATAAGGACTTTATTAAAAACTAACAACTAAGGCACTATAAGACATGTTCTGCAGTAAGAAAGAAGGAAAAGAGGAAACATACAACACCCTTGCACAAAACTAGGGTTAAACCAAGAGTCTACAACTCTAGCTGTATAAAAAACAAGCTTAGAGATGATTCCATAAGCCCATCCAGAACTGGCTTATCATCCATAATATAAGATGTGGTGTATTTTGAGAGTGATTTTTGTGATTTTCTCTTAACTAATTAACTTTTTAGGTTTACTTAATTAAACCAGCTTATAAACAAGCTGTATTCAAAGCATTTTTTTTTAACACAAAACAACACAAATTAAGAAGACTTACACTGGAATTATAAAGGACTTAAAATCTCAAATTTTGCGCATGAAACTTTGAAAGTGTAACAAATCTTGAAAGTAAAAGCTGTAATACTTTAAAGAAGCTGAAATAAAGGCTAGAGATTATATTGAAAATTAAGCCTAAGATAGGTTCTAAGATTTACAAACTAACATTCCTCGGTAAAGGATTTACAAAAGCGACTACTATATTATAGCCAAAGTCTCTTCTTTGGGTCTTCCAACTGTGCTTTTTTTGTGAGAGCAAAAACCAAGTGTGCTTGTTGTGTGAGGTGATTCTAAAACAAATCCCAGCCTTCAATTTCTTTTGTGCTTCTTTTGAGTCAATCACAGCTCGAAAAATACTTGGAAATGTGAGGGATTCCACCAAGGCAATTATAAGGACAATGGGGGGGAGTGGAAATAGTGGAAGTGGTTTAGAATGATTATCCTAGGTGTTCAGTGTCTCTTTTGCAGAGAAGAAGGGTATGGAAGACATCCCTACTTTGTACCTGGTTTTTGTTGGGTGGTTGGGCGGGAAAGAGATGGAGTTTGGGAATATTCTTACAGCTTGCCCCGTCATCGTTCCATATAACCATCATTTATGTAAAACTATTGCCCCTGTTTAATGATACCACCTTTATATTGGGTTTTTGCCATAACTGGCGCCCCTAAGTATAATACTATAGACGTCAACACACCGCAATATTTGATGTTCATCATTTCATCCCTTGTCTTTTTTGTAAACACATTGATGGCACACAACTTGAGGTTTTTAGGGTCAGTTATTTTGGAGAGTCCGCGTCAAGTAGTATAAACTTCATGTGCGCAATGCTTTTGAGGCCTTTTGGACTTTTGGATTGACTAAATTTGTGCTCGAGGATGTGACTTTGTCTTTCCATCCCGTGCTTAGATTTTGGTCGCGATTTATGTTGAGCTTTCTATTTTTTGAATATACCCGTTCCGTCCTGCACAATCAAATCAAAACATACAAATAACAAATGTATGTTTTATGTGTGGTACGTTTTTTAAGTTTTAAGTCCTTTTTTTTAAATTGTAAAAATGGTATGTGAAGATTAAGCACATACCAACGTTTTTAAAAGCACAATTTTCTCAATGTGAGCATCAATGGACTGGATGTTAAAGGCTAAAATAAGTGGTTAGAAAAGACCGGATTAGGAAAGTGAGCCTTAGAGAGATTCGCTCCTATGAGTTTTGTCTCGCTAGTTTGTGGGCATAGGATTCTTTATGAATCTTTTGATATTAATTAGGTTCGTGAAGTCATTTTATGTCATTGTATTAATGAGACCTTTTTGTCATTAATGCAAGACGCGCCCGAGTGCGATTTCCTTCTTTTCTCCAATAGCTCTTAGATGTTACTACTATACAAAGAGACTATATTAATCCAAAACAGATTACACGTTCATCTACTCTCCACGAGCGCCGTATCAATTAGTCTCCCTGACAAAACAATCTTCACTTCTAACAATTGTTTCATTCTATCTTTTACAATATATAAATATGTCAATGATAAATTTCAGTAATTCCAATATACATAACTACACTCAAAACCTATCTTATTATAAATACATGTTAAAACAATATATAAAACAAGTAAACAATATTAACTAATTACACCTCGTATAGATTCACTATACATTATCATGTATTAGAAACACATAACATATCTGTATTTATCTATATATAATCTAGTATCTACCATCTTTTTCTTCCTCTCCTTTTTTACTTTTTGACAACATGCAGTTCTATAATAGAGCAAATGTACAAACCATCAATACATGTTGAGATGTCTGCGTTTAGTCATAGTTAAAAACATACCGCGGCACATTATGCTATTCTTTTAGGTAGTGTTTTCATCTCTATCATTACATGAGGATCTGCACGGATCATTAAGAAAATGGAGGATTTGAACTTTAGATAGCATTAGGGAATAAATCTCACATCTTCGGCAAACCATCATGTCTTTTCACTATTCCCACCCGCCTGGACACAGGAGTAGGTGTGACAATAAAGTGCCCTATTCATTACAAACACAGAAGAGAAGAGATAAAGTGACACCATTAATACCCAAAGCTTTTTTTGTTTACTCATCATTTACTCTATACTTATATCACGAAACACACCACCACTATTTTAGGCCATACTTCTACACTAATCAAGAATTTTCTCTCGTTTGAGATCCAATTTTACACTTATTCTTAATTGTTCTCTTTTTCTAGCTTCTTAATCTTTTACATCTGAGGTTACAAATCCGGAGAATATTGAGACTTTCACGATTTTCATTTTATATGGCGATCACTTCTTCTTCTAATTGTGCCTGATTACAAAGTCGCTCCTGCTGGCGTCGAGAGAACCAATCAAAAGTCAATCGTACGTCTTTCGTCAGTAACGCGTTTTTTTACGTTTTTTAAGTCAATATTTTAGAATTTCATAAAATATAACGTGAAGTCGTTATTCCATTTTCATTATTTGCATATTCCGGGAACGTTTTGGTAACATAAGTATAATGTACGAACCTGAAATTAAATCCAAATAAAGAGCAGTATGTTCCTCAGAATGAAATGATGGAGAACAAATTGGTTCCCCAAAAAATTGGTCCCCCTTTGGCCTTGTTTGCAACTGGATACACACACACACTAGCATAGGGAACCATTTTTAAATTTTGTTAAACCATGGAGACATGTTTTTCCCTAACCATTTGGTTAGTACTTAGTCATTCCTATTCAACCATTATGGGAATAAATCATTTGGTCCCCTTTGTTCCTTTGTCCCTGACGTCGGCATACCACACACATACATACTCTAATCGCATTATGTGTTTTGAAACCCTTGCCATACAGGTTAACATTCACACTTCTCGTCAATTCATTCATACGAATTCGAACATTTCACAAAAAGAAAACACTCAAAAACCACCATTCGTTTTCCTACTCCTTGAGGCCGACGCAATACCACACAGAAATCCTCATATCCATTACCTTCATCATCTTTTTTCATTTTTTGATCCAAAAAATTTTTAAAGATATAGTGTTCGTAGGTTAGTACTTATTACATCCTTGTTAGTTTATAAAACAAACGTTTAGGTTGTTCATAATTACTAATCATATTCGTCAGTCCAGGCGTTTCTTGTAAGTTCATCTCTTGGGTTCTCATAAATGAGATTGTACTTTTGCATTCGTATGATCATTCCGAACAAGAAGTTACAAAGCGGATCGATAATGAAAATCATTATCTATTTGTCTAAAAAACTAACCTACCACGTAATAACCTCAAAGTTTACTCTTTTTATTTATAAATGGAAGAACAGAAAAAGTAGTTGTACTCTACTCTTCGCCGTTTACAAAGTACTAGCGATCGTCAATGAGTCCGTGTACGTTTGATACTAACAATAATAAACGTAAGGGGTTAAATGATTGTCTATGCATTCTAATGCCACGTGTTAGATAACACGGCCTATCTTTACTCACATGGACTATTAGACTCAGCGTAGACACTTCTCCGATATATGGAGTAGATGTAACACATATCATGAAGGTGCTGTATGAGGTCTAACACAATAGAAAGGAGAGAGGATAAACTCATGAACACATGTTCAGAGGCGAGTTAACAGTTAGAAAACAGCCGTAAATTGTGAATAATGTCTAGGAGCGAGACGTGTCCTTAAACTGGGTATATAGATAACATTCATTTGTGATTTCATAGGCTGACTAAACATTATGTGGCTAGTTCTGTCGAAAATCGTTACGGACTCATGACGAACTTCTTGAGAATGGTCTCCTATAGCGATATGTAGAGTGTACACAGCACACCATCATGTGACTCACAGCGATTGGAGTTTTAACCAAACAACACAAGTATTTCTTATGATCTCCCATGTTAACAGCAACTAGACACCTTTAACAACATTAGCAGACAGACATACACAAACGCGTTAGAAAGGAATATTAACTCTGACATTACACAGTCAGTTCTGTCCCAGGAAACTACTAGACTCCTAAGTGACACACATGCTATAGAGAAATGAATGTGAAGGGTCAACAAAAAGCGCCACAGCCCCTTAGCTCACAAAAACACATAAAGGAAATTAAACCAAATACGCCAAATCTGATTGCAAATGGTAGTGACAGTAACACCATTATGACAAGCTCAATGACTGCAAATCCAAATCACCGACCAAAGCAAAAGAAATCAACTGGACCCGAACCGTGGGCCAAGACGCTGAATAACCAAAAAACATTTTAAACAAAATGTGCCAAAGGGAACAGACCCAAATCAATCGTTCCTGTACCAGGGTCAGAATAAAACAAAACGTGCGTACTCTCTCATTAAAACACAACACAGTAAAGTACCTACAATTTTCTCACACAGATGGACAGTCCGGATATAAAAATACCCACATAAGTTGTACATCTGTATACTTTACGAACAAGGCGGTCATTTACCCGAAACCCTAATATCCATGATATCAGAAACGACGGTATCGTTAGTCATAGAACCTTATACATTCTATTATTAAAAACACGTAGACATACATAACTAGAGTACGAAGCAAATACACCTTGAAAAAAAGTCTCGTATCGAGTATATAATTCGAAACGGAGCCAACCAAGATGAGAGTGTTATTGTATATGGAGCCATATTTTGGACAAAGTGAGTTACTGATATGGAATAATGAAGCGCGCGGAGGGCGTGCGGATACGAACGGAAATGGAAAGGTTAGACTGTGTCTTCTATGAATGAGCTTTTCACAAAACGAGGGTGGGTATATCAATCGATTTCCATAGACTTACACACGTCTCTTTGCGTATAATGAGATCCGCTCCAGCAATCTAAGAGCGTTAACGAATATTTGTTACGACATATTACATCATGAAAAAATTCTTCACCGGCGAGGACTTCCTTCAAACTAAACAAATAGCTTAATGCGCTGCGCTATGTCTCGCTAGAGCGACTTAGCACAATCTTCAGAGATTATCTCTCATATTCTTACAAACAGCGCGCGTCACGTGTGTCACAGTCTCACTAACAACAGGTTACATTAAAAACGCAACAAATACACTACACAAAATAGACCCTATCAATAACCAACTAAAAAACTTACATCCACAAATCTAACATTTAAATGCGAGAAGACGTCAAACTAACACTACAACACGGCGATGCTCTTATAAGATAGTTAAAATTACATAGCGACACACACCTGAGATCTTTTTCACCCAAAGGACGCAGAGTCTCACCAATCACAAGCACACTTGTGCCATAATCACAACACACATGACATCTTAAAACTTTTCCGACTAAAAATAAGTATTATTTCCGCCATCTTAACTAACACAAACACACTCGGTAAAACTCAAGCCCGTGTCGAGCACTCTCTCAGTTTAACCGCTCAATTTATCTCTCACTCACTTTGAATGATTTTTTGTTGAAATATCTTTGTCGAATTGGAGAGAAGTAAACTATTGCCATTATTTGTCCCCAGAAGTAACTTGATGTGGATGAGCGGGATAGTACATAATCCCTCATTATTAGCATCAAACCCATAGCACTTTTCAATTTATTAAAATAAAAGAAAAATATAACTCACTTTAAGATCTGGAGCGAGCGGATTTTCAAGATTATTCAAAAAAACAATTACCTTTCTCTGAAATTGAGAAACGAAGATGAAAAAAGGATATTAATTGTAAACAAATAAGAAAAATCTGGTGGTGTGTGTTGGGGGGGGGGGGGGGGGGGGGGGGGGGGGGGGGGGGGGGGGGTGTTTTAGGTGTGTGTATGTGGGGGGGGTAATATATTGAATGATTTTTTTTTTTGATCTACAACTTCTCTCTTAAAAGTGAGTTCATACATAATTATCCCCACCTTTTACTCGATTTGAATAAAATATTTTATAACATTTGGAAGAGAAACGAATTGGCATGTTTTAAAGTAAAGAAAAGCTGGACCTTACAAGTAACTATACGTGAGATTTTCCTTTAAGTAAACGTGTTGCCTAAGTAACGTTTAGGAACACTATTGATTGCCACATCCCGACTTAACAGAACAGTTAATTACCTTTAATTGACATTGGTGGTTAAAGTAAATGTAGACACGACAATAAATATATAGACTCTATTTAACGGTGGGACCTATTTATCCCTATCATCACGAGTCACAAGCACATTACTGTTCGAGATTAGCCAAGTAAACGAAACGTAATAGGATTTACCATCATTGTCTAATCTAGTTAGGTGGTCTTGGTCGTGAAACACCTTTATGGAGGCAAGCAATTATATGGCAAGGTACATGCTAACGACTTTCCACTATTAGTGAGACTTGTGAGAATCAGATCTTAGCAGCAACACGTACAAATCCCTGTTTTTATGTGAAGTTGTATCTGGCATAAAAACTTTCGCAATTAACGTTTTTTTAAAATCTAAGTGGTGTCCACTATAAAGGGAGAGTGGCATATGGGATATGGTGGAGTTAGATGAGAATGGGGGGTCGGTTGGGGTATGGGATTGTTTAGAAACAGTAGCGTGAAAGTGTGACTGGAGTTAGTGGGGTTTAACGAGCCACGTGCCCCTAATTCTTTACTAAATATATTTTTCCTTTAAACAAAATTTTTAACCTATTGGCTTTTGTCAATCCAAAAGAGGGCTACCGCGGTAGCTTGTTGCCCGCTTGCCTTCCACCACCATGTAAATCCATTTATATAATTGTAAAAGGATTTTGTTTCCATGATCAAATGTACATAGGAATCTGTGCGTAATAGTTTGACGTGTGAAATGCAAATACCAAGTGAAAAAGAATTAGATTTAATATAAAGAAGTAAACTTTTTTTTTGAACTAAAAAAAAGAAGTAAACTTAAATGATGAGTTTTTATAAACAAACTTTATGAACCAACAAAATGAAACTAGTGATTTTTCAAAGATTAAAGAATTGACAAGGTGATAAATACGTGCTAGTAATAGAGATTAAAAAGATAAAAACAATTAACTAAAAGGGTTAATTCTTGAAATGCCATAAGATTGGAGGTCATTTGCTTCAAACAAAAAACAATCGCAAAAAAAAGCCCTTATGTGACCTATGCGACTTAAAAGCAACTTAAGCAACCTAAGACAAACAAACATGATCAGCGACTTAGTTGCACCAATGCGACATCTGACATATTTATCAAAATAACCTTATCTCTCAATGATTAGATGTACTTTTTAGTTTATAATAGATAAACATCAACTAATAATGGTCAAACAAAAATTTATAACAAAGTTTACTAATTTTAACTAAAAAGAAAAAAGAAAAGAAAACCTAATAATGAAAAAATGTAAAACATAATAAAAAAGCCTAGCTCTCCCTGCTCCGATATCTGTTGGTAGGTCCCTCCACCCAGCTTCCTCCGTTTATAGCCCTTTCCTGCTAGTGTCCCGGCTCCTTGGGGTAGTTCCATCCAAAGGTCCACCATAGCCATCCCTCCTTATGGTAATGATGTAATTAGATCCTCGCAAGTGGTATTTCCTCATCCCATAACATTCCCGCCCGTCCTTCCTTTCCCTCCAATTACTTTCATATCTATTGTCTAGTAGTTTATTATAACAACCACAAACAAGACATGTGCCTTGTTTCTCAAAATGGGCCAAATGGTAAGTATTGAACTTTGTGGTTGTAGGAGGTCAGCTTGGCTCAGAATACTGGTTTTTTCCGTCGCGCCTATTTCTTATGTACCATTTTTTCCGAGTCTCAATAAATTTCAATAAATGCTCAAAATCGGCTTAACTTTAACTCAAAACAAGTGGATACCGGCCCACGCGATGCGGCGACCGTGATTTTCCTAAATGTTTTATATGTGTTTTAACCTAAGCTTAAAAATGAATAAGTATTAGTCTTGAGACGGGCTTTGTTGTATGAGCTAATTTAGTTCTTTAGTTGAGTAGGAGATATATATTAAGCCACTGATGGAATTTGTGGAAGATTGAAAAGACATGAGGCAAAATCATGTGGTGGTTTCTGTATGGAGGTTGCATCTGAAGATTGATTTGCGTGGAGTGGACCTACGTGATCAAAGATGCCCAAGTTAGTGCTAATATGGAGAAAGGAAGAGTTATGAGTTGGAAAGGTCTTAGAGGGCATGGGTGCACATGGATTGGTTTAGTTTCTGGATCATTTGAGACTGATGCAAAATGTAGTAGACGCTGAGGATCTTGTTTTGAGGCTACTAGTTAGGACTCTTGAAAGGGAGCTTGATTGGCCATTATGGATTTGAATGGTGTATTTAATCGGTATGTCTTATTTTATAGATGAGTAGGTTGGATTATAAGAAGTAAGTAATAGAGTTTGCTGTTGATTCATTAGGTTTTAAGGGGGTTTGTATAGGACGTTTTGTCGTCGTGTTTGTTTTTTTTATGCTATTTGTTTCATAGGTTTAGGGTAATGTGAATCGTGTTTTATGTCACTGTTTATTAGGAGCAAGTGTCTCAGTTATGAAAACTCGTTTTGCCTTATGCTTTATGATGTTGTGTTTCCATGAGTTCAGTGCAATATGCCAAATATAAAATTACGTTTACTTATGGTTTAGCAAAATTATGCTTGACCTCACACTAGTTGGCAGCAGTCCGCTTCCCCTATTAGTTTTTAAGATAATTTTGTTCTTACAAGGTAGCTTACATACATTAGGATAATTGTTTATTTGAAAAACTATTAACATGTTCATTCGTCTCGTCCTCGTTGCCCTTGGTTTTTTTTTGTCTGGAAGCTTTTCATTCTTTGAAAGGTTTTCCCTTTTTACTGATTTCTTCATAGATTAATGGCCATTTGCATCGTCAACTGACAGCGGGTCATATTACTTTATTAATTGCATAAATCGTCCTTGTGTTTTGTCCGGTTTAACAAAAAAGTGTTCTAGTCCTTTTTTTCTTCCGTGAATCCTCTCTATGGTTTTGACCCGTATCGGTTTTGTTTCATTGACCACTAATTTTCTGGTTAGTTTTAGAACCATTAAATTGCCAGTTTAGATATGTTGGAATGAATAAATACCCTCGTAAAGACCGTAAAAACAAAAAAAAACAAATAGAAAAAAACAGATGTGAAAACGAACAAAAAGTAAAATACATGAAATAACGTAAAAAAACGAATGAAAACCGACCATAATTACAAAACTTTATGAAAAACTTTCAAAAACCTAACATAAAAAAGTATGAAAAAAGGTGAAAAAAAAAAAAAAGTTTAAGGAAAAAAAAAAAAAAAAATGGGGGGTTGGAAAAAAAAAAAAAAAAGAAAAAGAGAAAATCAAAAAAAAAAAAGGGGTAAAAAAAATGAAAAAAAAAATAATAAAAAAATAAGAGATGGTGAAACAATGAGTGGCGCCACTCTCCTACAACTAAAACAAAGATCAAAAATATGGAATTAAAACGAACACCCGTACAAAGTCCAAAATAAAAAAATAGACAAAAACGTAAATGAAAACAAACCAAACAACACAAACAAACGTAGAAATAACGTGAAAAAAAACGTGGATTAAAAATATGAAAAACGTGCAAACCCGTTTAAACATAAAAGAACCCAATAAAGAAGATAAAAATTAAGTAGGGTGGATATTATGTCCTAATTTCCATCATCAAAACCGGTGATTAACGGCGAACTTAACCGAATTAGTGTGTCAAGTACCGAACAAACCCATACCAAGTAAAACTATAAGGAAGAGGATCTGGGGAAAAAAAGATAATAACCATTTCAATTAACCCGACTCAACCACAGGGTACAATTTATGAAATTAACAAAGTTAAATATGACCGACGTCTGCATCTAACATCTCAAACATTGTGTTTAGTGCCAGCGAATCACATCTTCTTGAAAATTTCCGCTGAAAACCAGCATCAAAGCGTGTAATTAGAGAAAAAGAAAAAAAATAGGAGGTTCATACTATCTGTAACAAAGTATAGCTGCCATATCATACCGAAGATACATCTCTCTTGCATTTTGTAGTAGATAAATCAGTCAAACCTGATAGAAAAAATTACTGTTTTACAAGTTATCATTTGTGAATAAATACACGAACTGAAAAAAAATAGAATCAAAAAGATGAGGCAACGCTTACCTTTGGGATACTGCGTGTATTTTTCTTTCCCCCATACCGCACGGCCCAGCGGAACTGGGTATGTTGTTGTTGTTGTTGATTGGAGCCAGTTCTCGCTGTGAACACAATACAAACGTAATTTAGATGCAGTTTATCTTAGGTCAAAAGACGCCAATAAAAATCCCCAATCATCCTTTTTCAAACTAACCAGGTTTTATACATAACTTACATATTCAATCATAATAGACGATGCTAACTAAATAAAAATTGAAAAAATCTTAGCAACCTAACCAAGACCCAAACAAATAAAAAGATAAGAACTGGACCTCAATAAGGTCAATAGTGTGGAATGTGCTGCAAAAGAGCATTGGTATTATTTGGCCATTGAATCACCCAATGTGTTTGGAGGAGGCCGTTATGTAGGCCCGGTTGGTGTCAACATTCTTGCAGCAGCCAACGTCTAATATTTTTATAAGAAATACAATTAATACAAGTGTTCAACACATATTGCATGAGTTAATCATGTAATCTACTAAAGAATATAATACCTGAAGATTAAGATCGAAATTGTAGGAAAGTATTATAGGTTGGGGTTCCATATCTATTGGAACCATAGAAAGATGACCTTTAATTGCAGTGCCACAAAGCTTACAAAGCTCATATAGAAGATTTTGAGCATATGCACGTCATTTTCTCTTGCTCCCACTCTATAAGTTTGCTCATAGTAGTTGCAGAAACATATTAGAAAAAGGTAAGAATTCAAACCCTCCAAATAAATTTAGATATCAAAGAAGTATTATACAAAAATCCTCCTGATATCATCAAACGGCGAGTTCCTTGCAGATAAACCATGTATGAATTGGGAGAAATGTGATAAGGTCACCAAGTCTATGGTACTTTGAAGATCCTTTGTAAGTTTGATCAAAGCATTTTCCCAACCAAATTTGGAAAAACTTTCCATATTTCCTTGTGGCAAAAGATTTCATTTGATGGTAGAGTAGACGGCCATCTAGAAGGGTGAAGTGGTATTAGAAGGACAGGTGAGATACTATACAAAAGACGATGACTCTGACGTTATCAGATGTGTTTTGAAAAAAAGTCAATACAATGAACGAAACCAATAAAAATAATATGTATATAGATTTTAGGGGCTAATCGCAACCAATAACATTAATCATTAAAACATTTAGAAAACTTTGTGAGAAGTTGATTGCGCGTCATTAATCCTAGGAACCCTTTTCCATCTAGAAGACCAAAGTCAAAATCTCTGAAATTAAATTGTCAAGAGCTTTCTTTTTCCTTTGAGCAGCGAAGTAGCAAACCAAATTTATCCTCAAAACACCTACAATAAACAAAAAAAATACAATTCAGTTAGCATGAGAAACTCTACTTGGAAGCACAATAACTACAAAGCAAAAAAAGCCATCAACCCAAAGAATAACGACTGAATCACCTGCGTAAGCGTGTCGAGGACAAATTCACAAGATTATGAAGATGGCACCCGATCAGGCTAATGGTCAAACGTCATAGTAAACCTAGAAAATATATATACGTAAATAAAAATTATAAAAATGAAATTCAAGTGAATGAAATGAGACAACAACTAAATTACCTTAGCAGATAAACAAGAACAAAAAAACTATTGAATAGAATCGTCAACTGAATGTCCCTCATTGTCTTTAACTTGTGGCTTTAAATTCCTGGCACACACACTGCAATTGAACAATTATTGACTCTGATTTTGACCCCTTTGCTAAAACCCCTCTCTTAAAAAACAAAAATGAAAAATAACTGAATAATAATTTCACAAATAGAAAAAAAACAAAGTATAGCTAGCCATATCATACCGAATATACAGCATTTGCTTTACTGGCTTTGACCGTATCCCATAGACTTTGTGAACATTGTGAATGTTATTTATCACTTTTGGACCACTTCCTGTAGCTCTTGTTTTGTCATGTACTTCTCGAAATGCACCTATGGAGGAATTCAATCATTCAAGAACAATTTCCAACTAAGCGAGTCCATGAAGATCTCTCTCCATTATTTCAAGTCTATATAGCGAAAGAAAACATAAGTTCATACTATCTGAAAAATATTAACACCAAAAGGGATGGGGTTTTACGTACCATTTGTGGTCCACAGACTCTAACAATATCTCCAAAGAACCCCTCGGCCGCATCTTCATCATGAAGTTTAAAAGTAAGAAGTGCCTTCAGCCCAGGTGCATCTTCATCATCCATTGTCCTATGGGTTTAGATAGAAGCAAATTTTGATGACAAACTTTGAAGGTAACGACCTGCAATTGCGACGAGTTTCATCCACTTTTTTAGCACATGGCAAATCTTGGTAACGAGTCCTGGATAAAAAAGCCTGCCATCAGAAATTTATTTATTTAGGGTTTTCTTATATTTTATGTATGTTTGTTGTATTCAAAACATTTATACACGAATTTGGGTTGGTATTCATAGAAACTAAATCAAGAAAAACAATTAAAAGATTTTTCTTTGTCTATAAAACAAGAACTGAATTTTAAAACTAATTATAAAACCAAAAAAAAATCAAACAGAAAAATCTATTTTATGTTATGTGGTTGAATATTCAAGAAATTAACATGAAATAGAGTCAAAAGGTTTCCAAATCAATTTAGTGACAGCTATAAAAGTATGAATTTGACTTGCCTCCTTCAAGAATTTTATTAGCTGTAAGTCTCTTTAAAACGCGTCTAATAATAAATGCAAATATTTCTAACCATAGATGATGCACCAATCAACACTTGCTAAATATATATTGTGCATTAATGTGAAATTCAAACTCGGAGGATAATTTTATATTTGCAAACGTAAAAAATGACCTCTCATCACTTAACACACTACTGAAAATTTTATGTCTATATTAAATTTTCTGTCTGTTAGAGTAATTCAATAGATTTAATTGTAGAATTGCTTTGTAGATTTATTTATTTTGTTTATATCATTTATATTTTCCGTTTTTTATCTATAAAAGAGTTTTTGTTTTTTGTTTGCAGGACAAAGATTATCCACTAATTGAGTTAAATACGCTTTCATCTGTTCATAATCATGTAGCTGTTTTCGATAAATTTTTTCCTTAAAAATGTGATTGTGGTGCGTCTAACCGATTAGGCACTAGCGCGTTACAACCTTGATATTGCAAGCCTATACAACATATATAGTTAAGTATTCTATGAAGTTTATGCTTGAATTAAATCATAATGACTGTTCGCGGAACAAAAAAAACAGTTGCAATGTCAAAGCAAGATAATTGACTTATATATTGTTACTTTACTGGGGTTGAATAGGTATAACGTATGCCATGTTAAAAAGTGGACGAGAAGAAAGCTTTAATTTTCCCTCTTTTAATTTAAAGTAGTAGTAACTCTCACTAGCATTTTTTTGGCACCATCACTAAATCCATCACTTGTTTTTCAACGTTGTGGTTTTTTGTAATTGATTTTACCACCCTAGATGTTTCTTATTGATTTCACAGTCCCAAATTTTAGAGATTAGTCCCACCAGGTTAACCAAGCAAAAAATTTTAAATGGTTCAACAAAGCTAAAGGAGAAGTTGGCACAGAGCTACTTGGCCCGTTTATCTTAAATGAAGTGCTCCAATGGTGTAAGTCGAAGAAGAAACAATCTTTAATTTTTAAAGTTGATTTTGAGAAGGCTTATGACTCGGTTCGATGGGATTTTTTGGATGAAGTTTTGAAAAAGTTTGGGTTCGGTGATAAGTGGTGCACCTGGATTCAGAGTTGTCTTAGATCTTCGAGAGGTTCGATAATTATTAACGGTAGTCCAACGGCGGAGTTTCAATTTCACAAGGGCTTAAAACAAGGTGATCCGTTATCTCCTTTCTTGTTCATATTAATAATGGAAAGTTTGCATTTATCGTTTCAAAGAGTGGTGGATGCTCGTATGTTTAAAGGCATAACGTTAAGTTCTTCGTTGATGCTTTCCCATATGTTTTACGCGGATGATGTGATTTTTGTGGGACAATGGTGCGATGACAACATTAATACTCTAGTTCAGGTTCTGGAATGCTTTTTTCATGCGTCAGGTTTGCATATTAACATGAACAAAAGTAAACTAATGGGGGTTCTTGTGGATGATGAAAAAGTTAAGCAAGCTGCCTCAAAACTAGGATGCCTTATTCTTAAACCGCCTTTCTCCTACTTAGGTTCGAAAGTGGGTGGTTCTATGCATAGAATTCAAGCTTGGAATGAGGTAGTAGATCGAGTGTATGCTCGCCTATCCAAGTGGAAAATGAAGACGCTTTCAATTGGAGGAAGGTTAACTCTCCTTAAATCGGTCTTAGGATCGATGCCTATATATCACATGTCTATTTTTAGAGTCCCTATGAGTGTTCTTCGCAGGTTGGAATCCATTCGTAGTCATTTTTTTAATGGTCATGATCCCAATAGCAAGAGAACGTCTTGGGTTAAATGGAAAAATGTGTTGGCTTCCAAAGAGAAAGGTGGCCTTGGTGTTTCAAGTTTGTATGCATTGAATAGAGGTCTTATGTTCAAATGGGTGTGGAGGTTCTTTACTCAAAATACATCTTTATGGTCGAGGGTTATCAAGGCGATCCATGGAGAAGATGGGAAAGTGGGGAAGCAAGTGAAGTCTGCTTTCCCGTCGTATTGGATGGACATAGTGCATGAAATCAATGTTTTGAAGAATCAAGGTATTAATCTTCTTAACTGTATGCAAATGAAACTGGGAAACGGGGATAAAACTGCTTTCTGGGAAGACATTTGGATTGGTCATATCGTTCTTAAAGATCTATATCCTCGTATCTATGCTCTAGAGACATGTAAGTTTGTGAAGGTTGGCACAAAGTTGACTCAATCCAGTTTGGACTTTTCTTTTCGTCGAAAACCCAGGGGTGGTATCGAACAGGAGCAGTACGAAGCTTTATTGGTTCAGGTCCAAGACGTAAACCTTGTTCCTGTGTCAGATCGTTGGAAATGGTCCTTGGAGAACTCGGGTGATTTTTCTGTTGCTTCTGTTAGAAAGATGCTAGATGATAAAATGTTGCCGGACGTAACTACAAAGACACGGTGGATAAAACTTGTCCCTATTAAGGTGAATGTTCATGCGTGGAAAGTTAAGATTGATTCATTACCGACGCGTTTCAACATTTCTCGTAGAGGTATGGATATAGAATCTATTACGTGTTCTATTTGTGACAATGAGGTGGAGTCGTCTAGCCATTTATTTTTTAAGTGTAATATGGTTAGAGATATTATCCGAAAGATAACACGATGGTGGGATATTACTTACATAGAGGCCGACTCATATGAAGATTGGTTAAACTGGCTTGTGAATCTTCGCTTATCTTCTAATTATAAGCAGGCTCTCGAATGTGTTTTTTACGTAATGTGGTGGCATGTTTGGCAATATCGGAACAAGTATATCTTTGAAGCGGTTTCTTCTCCAAATGCGATGATTTTTGAGGATATTGTGTCTCGGTCTTTTTATTGGTGTCGTAATAGATGTAAAGCCTCGTTTAGTTGGAACGATTGGCTTAAAAATCTGTACCTTGTCGCTTTGTAATTTCTAGCTTCTTGCTAGTGGTTTAATAATATATTGCTGTTCAAAAAAAAAATTAGTATACTTAAAGAAAGGATTAATAATACACAAAATTAAGAAAACTTTGTGTCTTGTGTTCTAAAATTATTGTGTGTCTACACTTAAGAGTTTCTTAGTGCATACATAATACTGTAACTCTTATAGAATTCTTTTTGATAGACACTTTAGGCATACGCTTGAAAATTTGAGCATCTTTCCTGTACGTTCTAAATTCTAATATCCGCCGCAACATGCCAAAGACACTTCCTTATAAGACACCGAAAAATTTTCAACGATCAAACAAAATTCATACGACATGATCATAATCAAATATTTAAACACCAAGTCGATCTACAAATTCTAAATTTCCAGTTAAAATTCTAATGACCCACTTGTTGAATTAGTATTACGGTCCAATTTTTAACTTATTATCTAAGTATCATAATAGATTCACATAATTTTGACAACCCATATATATGATACAATTTACAGCTCAAATTTGAATAAATAATATCTAGACTAAAACACAACATCTACCAATATCATAAAAGTGATCCAAAATACTAATTACCGTAGTATTATTAGCAAAAAAGACCAACACAAAGCCGAAGTAAAACAAATCCACAAGATAAAAGACTTTGTTGTCAAATCTACCAAACATATCTAAAAAAAAGAGGATTCCATATGTTGTTGTCAATCCAAAACAACATAACTAGAAAAAAAATTCACATTATCGAATCCAAAGTCACCAATCAAGTCTTTGATCAACATACTTTGATTCTGAAACCAAACCTTGAGCCACAATTCCAAACCAACATATGCGAAACCATTTTCTTTCCTTTTCTTCATGGATCAGATAATACTCGTCGGTGATTAAAGGACGAAACAAGTAAACAAATTCAACAAACTAAACGGAAGCTTTTTCAAATTGCAAATCAAATTCGAAGTTACAAATTCAAATTCAAAATGAGCCAGTTCTTCTATTTATAAAGTACAAATCATTTTAAAGCTTACAACGTCTATCTTTAGACCAAACTAACATACCTATAATATCAAGAGAAAATTCCCAAAAGGGTCTTCCGTACATGTGTGTTTACACGTTTTGGTCAAAAGTCATTCTAATTCCCAAAAGAGTCATGCTCTACCGCTCTACCATACCCATTGCTCGACATGAGGCATTTTCAAGTACAAGCTTTGAATTTTGATTTTTGGCTTAAATGACGAATATACCATTATTGTTATTTCTTTTCTCTCTCCACTCAAATATTCCCTCACCGTTATCACCCAACCGGTCTATAACCACCGCCACTCCACCACCGCTGCTCCACCGCTCCACCACCCCTATTCCACCGCTCCACCACTGCTGCACCACCGCTGCTCGCCTGCTGTACTGCTCCACCACCACTACTCTACACGTTCATTTTTTGTTGAATTTTCTTGACCATCTCATAACCACCACCTTCATCAAAATCAGTAAATCACCGAATGGCAACCTCATCATATTTTTCTACCTAACCCAACAAAAATATTAACATAATCATATTTTTTTTTCAAAAAAAACTAATAATTAAAAACACACAACTCACACACTACAACACTAACATAAATGTCTTTTGGTTGATCACCAACGGGAACCCTAGTGATCCCAGGCAAGTCAACCATCATAAGATCCGGAACATTTCTTTTCTTAACAACCAAAGTCAAGGGTACATTCTCTACACCTTTACAATTTCCAGCAACCTCAATAGTTGCCTTATCAATAGCTTCAGATATCCCATGTTCACCATCTATCTTCACCTTCGCATCCTTATACTCCAACACATACTCTGGTACGTCATCTGGGTGGTGTTGAAGCCTCATTATTAGTTGCCGGGGTGGATTACTTCACCACCGTTATCGTCAGTTTTGCTACATATGACCACCATTGTTGCCGGAGTAAGGAGTGAGCTATCAAAACATTTTTGAAATATGTGTACTTTGCTGAGGTTGGGTTTGGTAAAACTGGCTATTTATTAAAGATCTCTTGTGGATTTTGCCACTAGTAGACTAGTAGGGTGTCACTGTAGTGTGTTTGATGAGACTAGTCAGTCAAAGTTTGTAGTGGTGACTTTGATGAAAAGTGTGCATCAGTAGCACCAATACTTGGTGGCCTGTGAGAAGCCTAGATTTATATTGGAAAGTTGCTCATAAAGGAGAGAAATATTTGAGTGGGAGAGAAATAAAAATAAAAATGAGGGTATTTGAGTAATTTTGCATTAAGTGGTGGGCTAATCCATTAAGTTGTGAGCCAACAAAAAGTACATTTAAGTGGATACGTGTTAATCATCTAAGGCGGTAGAGCATTAGAGCATGGCTGTTTTGGGATTTATGATGACTTTTAATCAAAACGTGTAAACACACATGCACGAAAGACCCTTTTGAGAATTTTCTCTAACATCAATCTTAACTCATCTCAAAACAAAATACAAAAACTGTACGACACGTCAAAAGTTATCAACAACCAAATGGTATCGAAAATATTTTCTACGATATATAAAATTATTTCTTAAAATTCTCTCATTTTGTCAAGATTAGGTGCAACATATATATTAATGGAAAATTCTCAAAATAGACCAAGTGCCTTATGAATTAACACTCTTAGCTTAAAAAATGTTTTTATGCGACGACCTGACGACTAGATAACTTTAAGAAGATTTTGACAAGTGTCAATTTTTTATTAGTTCAGTACAAGTCGCCCTCTGGGACAACTGGACGACTTGAGAATTTCTTATACTTGCACAGTGAAAAAGGGAATCTTTTGTACAAGTCACTCAGTCGTCAAATCATCCAGGATTATTTAGGCATACAAATGTTTTTTGGAGTATAAAGTGCTAACCTATAGGACACTTGGTCTATTTTGGAAATGTTTCTTATATTAAGAGAAGAGTTATATAGGATAAAAAAGAAGATTGGATACCAATGGACTATCTCCACCACCATCTAAAAGAAAACCAATGACTGAGATTAGATTTTTTTCTATTGTTTCACTTATTTTCTAATCGTTAAGCGAAAAAAATATACTATCACGACGAGCATTTAATTATCTTTCTATAAATATCCACTTTAACATACTTTCGACAAAAAAAAATTATTTTTTTCACTTTTTTTCGTTGTTGAAACTTGCATGAAAATATCACATGTGATTAAACACTAATTTAAATATTCGTATAAAATCACATATGATTTAACACTAACATCGAATTACATGTCATTGCTACAAGATTAAATATCATATAGGATTTAACACTAATATCATATATGATTTTACCATATGTGAATTATCAGTAATATCATATGTGATTTAACACTAATATCACATGTGATTTTGTTAGTGTTTAATCACATGTGATTTCTCATGTAAGTTTCAACAACGAAAAAATAAAAAAAAAACATAAAAAACATAAAAAACAAAAAATTTAATTTGTCGAAGGTATATCAAAATAGATATCTATAGAAAGATAATTAAATACTCATCGTGGTGGTATATTTTTTTTCGCTTAACGATTAATGGTTTGGGAAATATTAATATTTAAAAAAAAGGATGTAAATGTATTTTGGGTTTAATCTTATCCATTTGATCACAGATGGAGGGTGAGGATTAGTCACTTGATATCCACATCGTTTATATAATAAAAGAATTACATCATTTCGGACTTTTGTATGTGATTAAATGTTATGAGAAAAAAAATTAAATTAATCAGAAAGTTTGATTTTGCCACGCAGGCAAAAACGTGCGACTTGATTAGTCAATAAAAAGTCAAAATTGAATCAATATAGTCAAAATTAAGAATTTTAGGTGGAAAAATCTGATGAAGAAAAAAACACATAGAAATATATTTGTCAAATTTGTGTAAACAAAACTTGAAAAAAATGAGGTAATTAATAAACTTCAGTGGTCTAATTTTAAATAAAATATATGGAGTTAAGTGTAAATTTATAAATTTACAAGTTTTATTATAACTTTAAAAAATAAACAAACAACCCTTAAACTTTACACCCTAGACTTTATATTTTAAAATACAACAAACGCAAATAATTTCTTACTTTCAACAAAAATTTAACATTATTTAATCACATCTCAAATCTATCTGAAGATTTTTTGTTGAATTTTTCATTGTCTGCCTAAAATCATGTTGTACAACCCAATAGAAAAATACCGAAACACATAAGTTATCATAAATAAAGAAAGGGTTTTATAGGTATTCATTGATGGGTTTGGAATAATTGCATTATCTTTTCATTCGGTTTAAAACATACTAAAATTCTAACAATTGAATTTATGAAAAAGTCTTTATTTCATTGACATGTTGTTTTCTAAAGTGAAAGTCAATGGTTCAAATATAATGAGGATAAAATTAATCCCCTTGTGGCCTTGAAGGTACACTTGAGCCACTCTGAGCTACTAAAAAGGTAGTTTCGCTGGGATTAGTTGGCTCAAAATGTCGAGTCAGAAAACAGGTAAATCAAAAGAAAAAAAATTACTAATTGTCCTTAAGTTCATATATTACGTAATATATACAAGATTTAATGAATTATATATTTATATTATATTTTATATAGATATATATATAGAATATATATATATAGATATATCATTTATATATATATATAATATACTATTATATATATTTATATATATGATTAAAGATCAAATAAAAGACAATATTCGTGAGGAAGATTAAAAAAAAAATTATTTTTTTTTAAAAAGTTCTCACAAAATTCTAAAAAAATTTCCCACAAGTTAGTGTATATTGCGTGTTTGATGAAAAAGTTGTAAAGGAAGTTTTTCTAAAAGTGGATAGTTTTGCCGAAAAAAAAATTATGAAAAAAAAACGATGTTGTGCATTAAATCGGTTTTTTGTGCATCAAAAACTCGTTTTTTACCCAACTTCTATTGACTTTTTGCATCAAAATTTTATTGCGCATCAAACTATAACAAGTCGAAAAATTTGTGCATCAAAATTTTTTTGTCATCAAAATTTCTTTTTTTGCGCATTAAAAACGTATAAAGCTCAAAATTAAAGAAAACCTTCTTTTACAAAAGTTTTATGCAACCAACTACTGATTTTAATGGAATTTTTTTGGAATTTTTCAAGAACTTTTTTAAAAAAAGTTTTCTTTTTATCCTTCTTACGAATATTTGTCTTTTTATTTTAACCTTCCTCTATATATATATATATATATATATATATATATATATATATATATATATATGATCATATAAGAGAAAACTTTAAAATGAAAATGATATGAGAAAGAAACACCAACACACATTTTAGATTGCTCCCTACAAAAAATGGATGCATCTCCCTTAAAATTATCTTCTATTTAAAATGTGTGGCTTAAAAAATTCTTCTTATTCTTCTCATTATAATTTTAATCTCACCGGATCCCTAACTTATATATATATATTATATATATATATTATATATAATATATATTATATATTATATATAATATATATGGGATTTCTTTGCAGAACCATTCTTGTGCGAAGATGAAAGAACCACAAAAGAAAACATACATGCACGCCTTTTAAAAATAAAAAAATACATGAACATCATCAATAATCGTAAGAATCCACCTATGTTTTCAGTATCATCATGAACTCTTCCTCTTATTTCACAAAAAACCATATACACAATGGCCGCAATATTATTGTTGCCACGCTCTTATATGAATCTACGTTGAACATCTTCAAAGAAAAAATTTGTATTTTTAATTTCTTATAAAATTATTAAACAACTATGTTTTTTTAAAACATATATGTTGTTTTAGAACATATGTGCAAAAAAATACATTATTGAAAGGTTGCATGCATGTTTTGATTGTTCTGTCAGTTCTCGCTACTAAGAATATGGTTCTTGAAAAGAAGTACTCACTATATACAATATTATATTATATAGATATATTATATATATTATATTTTCTATCTATTATATATATATATATATATATTCTCTCTTGATTGTCCGAATTTAAACCTCTTTAACATAACTTATAAAATAGAAAAAAAATTATATATACATTTGAAAAAGAAACATAATGTCTAAGTCTCGTGCGTACACGAGTATTAAAACTATTAAACTTTACAAATGAATTTAAATCTTTAAATCCTATATTAATCTTAATTAATTTATTGATTTAATGCAGGATTCCTCGTTCACAGCGAAAACTGATGTAAATGATGCTTTGCCGCTTCCCTTACAGGTGGTTGCTATTGAAAATACGTCATCCAACACATGGAAGGTAAATTAAGAAGGGTTAGATGATTCCCACACCACCAATCATCACTAATCATTAATCCAATCATTATTTTTTTTACTTTTTACTTTACCAATTATTATCCTAATCATAACTTATTACTTTTTCATTTACCAATCATTATCCAATCATTACTTTTATTTAACTTTTATTTATTTATTTATATATATATATATATAATAAATAAACAATAAACAATATAAATATAAATTAAAAAAAAACAATACAAACATAAACTAAAAAAATAAACTCTTAAATAAATTTCATTTAATTCCAATCTCAAGAGTGTTACAAAATTACATTAACTTAGATCATCTTGATCCTTTAACGTTGATAGAATTTCGTGTGATGGCACATTCTTCCACGTCAAATCTTCTACCAACCGAAATTCATCATCAGACAACCGTCTTGCATATGCATGAGCCTCTAGAAAAAAAAGTGTAGATCTATTAGAAAAAAAACTTTTAACATATTATGTTAGTAGTGTAGTATGGTTAATAAAAATAAATAAATAAATCTATTAGAAAAAAATAGATTCGATTTGCTATTCTTGATTTCTCGGATCAAAAACACGACTGTAAAAGGGATTTTTGTTTCTGCGTTAGTCACCCAAAAAGGGGTGTTTGTTTCTGCATTTCATCACCTAAAAGGGGTGTTTGTTTCTTGGTTTAACACCCATAAGGGTGTGTTTGGTTTAGCCGCTGCACCACTAGGGTGCGTTTGGGACGGCAGTCCCAAATAAGGGAGTGTATGGTTTTGTCTATTTTTGTCTCTTAATTGATATAGTCTAGATATATATATTGAGTCACTAAATATATTTTTATTTCAAAATTCATAATTTTTATACTTTATATTCAAAGTAAAGAAATATATCGTATACAATATGTGTTACCTT
>BQNB010014626.1:56331-74745 GCA_026074375.1 Tanacetum coccineum
GTTCTCGTACCTAACTATCCCTTCCAAGGGGTCCTTTTATAGACATCAAGGATTAACCCTATTGGGCTTACAACCTGTCATACTTATCTTCTCCTAATACAATCCTTCTAGAACTCTAAAACTATTATAAGCAGTACTTTGATATTGCTAACAGTACTATGCTATAACTAACAGTACTTTAACATAATAAACATTACTTTGATATCACTGACAGTACTTTGTTATCTACCAGCAGTACTTTACAATATTTCCTAACAGAAGAGATCCACAATCTCTAATACCGTACGCACATGTTTGTAAGCGTCTTCACCATTAATGCATGCGAAAAGTTTGCGTCTTAATTCCCTCATATAATTTGCATTTATCTCAAATTCGATGTCATCGCCAATCTTGGGGTTTACTATGTCTGGTTTAATGTCATCTAGAATCAAAGCTATGTATTGTTCCATGGTGAGTGCGCTAACGTCTACCTTATTCTCCATATCTAAAAACTTATAAGAAAAACTAGCAGGATATATTTACAAAAATAAATATATACATAAATTCAAATTATTACTAATTTTTAGCTCCCCGGCAGCGGCGCCAAAAACTTGATGCGTATTTTCTTTTGAAATATATTTTTACCAAGTTTTAAATTTATAAAACTCGATCTACCTAACCACGCACTAATGGGCAGAGAACCCGATCGTGAGTAGTATAGAATGGTAAATTCGAGGTCATCCCAAGAGCTAAGTTGTAATTAGTTTTAATCTGAAGTGTTAAGTTTTGAAAATGGTTTATGATTTGAATTAAAAGGAATTAAAAATAACAATTAAATAAATAACTGATAATAAAAGAGTTGGAGATATCAAGAGAGAAAATGTGCTAACCTAGTTACTTCATTACTATTGTTATGAAAACGCTTTCCTGTGCAATGTTAAACTATGGTTTCATTAGTGGTTTCAAAGGTCGATAGACTTGAATGTGCATATTTGGTCTACCCTATACTTCCTGCGATTCCAAATCAATCCTAAATCATCTAGGAGGTAGGTTATCCAGGTTGCAGTGATTAATCCCAAATATTCCAAAAACATATCTAATAACCTATAATGATTATTAACCCGCTCTAAAAAAGATCATGTGCTTTTTAAGTATTGAGTGATAAGTACAGTAACCGGTCAGTTTCTACACCAGGTAAGGAGTTAATGATCCTCCATAGTACCCATTGAATCCTATATTGACAAGATAATCTAATTATAGGGCAAGCTAGGTCCAAACCACCCGTACTACCAAAACCCAGGGTTACACGTTAATCTAGGAATATCTAATGAAACCATAATTTAATAGGAAACAATCATAACAAAAGTAATTACATAACTAGGCCAGCACTTTAAGTGCTTAGCCGCTTATGGTAACAAAAACACAGTAACAAATAGAAGAGATCATATATTGAAAACTCATAATTCTTACAGTATTCGTATTTGAATGATTAAATAAAAAAAGTAAGTAAAGTGTGATCTCCCTTGGACTCCAGGTGGAATTCTTCGAAGGTTGAAAGCCTTTGCCGCCTCTCCAATTGGCTGTAGAGGAAGTGATGTCGGAATAGCTTGAATGAGGCCTTTATTTTTAGGTTTTAAACATGTTACGGTGCAACCAGTAAAGGTGTTACGCCGTAACCTTCTTACACGACATTCCATATTTAAGCAGCTTGTTACGGTGTAACCAGATATGATGTTACGCTATAACCTTCAAATAATGTCCATAAGTACGTGATCTTCATACCATATTTGTAGATTCTCTTGGTTACGGTGTAACTGGATAAGGTGTTACGCTGTAACTATAACTTTGACAAGATTTCCTTCCAAATATATGGTTACGGCGTAACTGGATAAGGTGTTACGCCGTAAAGTCTTCCTTGATCTTCATACTTGCTTAATATATGTTACAGTGTAACTATTTTTAGGGTTACGCCGTAACATTCTTCAAAATTTACACTTTTAGTCCTTTTTCCCTTGTTTCTTGTCACTTTCTTGTATTTTATCTAAAAACTATAAAATGATAGAAAATATTTCATTTTCGAGTATCAATGAAACATTTGCAGGTAATATAAAGGGTATTTTGACACTAAAAAGTATTAAATATTTGATGTTATCAGATGCAAGAGGCATTAGGAACATAATTAGTCATGAGCACGGCTTACCCTGCACAGACAGATGGTCAGAGCGAGTGTACTATTCAGACCTTGGAAGACATGCCCAAAGCATGCGTCCTTGACTTCAGGGGAAGTTGGGATGTTCATCTTTCATTGGTTGAATTCTCATACAACAATAGCTACCATTCTAGTGTTAGGTGTGCACCGTTTGAAGCATTGTATGGGAGAAAGTACCGTTCACCAATCCTATGGGCAGAAGTTGGAGAAGTACAATTGATAGGACCTGAGATTGTGCAAGAAACTATTGAGAAGATCTCACAAATCAAAGCTAGGCTTAAGGCTACACGTGATCGTCAGAAAAGCTATGCAGACAATAGAAGGAAACCTTTAGAATTCAGTGTAGGTGATCATGTCCTTCTCAAAGTGTCTCCTTGGAAATGTGTGGTACGCTTTGGGAAGAAAGGCAAACTAGCACATAGGTTTGTTGGACCCTTTGAGATCACTGAGAGGATCGGTCTGGTAGCCTATCGACTAAGACTACCTCAGGAGCTAAATAATGTACATGTCACGTTTCACGTGTCGAACCTCAAGAAATGTTTGGCCGACCCAACACTACAGATACCTTTGGAGGAAATCTAGGTCGATGCTAAGTTGAACTTTGTGGAAGAGCCTGTAGAAATCCTGGAGCTTGAAATCAAGAAGTTGAAGCGGAGTAGAATTTCTATCGTTAAGGTTCGATGGAATTCGAAACGAGGGCCTGAATACACTTGGGAACGTGAGGATCAAAAGAAACTCAAATACCCACATCTATTTAGCTATAGTACTAGTTGAATTTTGGGGCAAAATTCCTTTTAAGGGGGATAGACTATAACCTTTGCAAAGTTTTAGACCGTTAATGTTCTGTCAAATTCTATGTTTAATTAACTTTTGTTGTTTCAGTCGGAATAGTTACTATGTTTACGGTAGTCAGCTTATTATATATTTGATCAATGGCTCAATTATTTCTTTAATTATCTTAGTGTGGATGATTATATCTATATTTGACCAATTCCCAGGAGGATGTCCCGCAAACGGCTTAAAATGTCAAACAACGCGTTTCGACACGTCCATTCATGGTTCACACCAAACCTAAAACGGTTTAACTATAAGACCTTTGGTGTAAATATTCAAAGATTAAGTAAACACATTTTTACATTCGTTAAAAATACAAGAAAACTTCGGCTCACGTTTCAATCACGAGCTATGATCGTTAGACGACCCGACGAGAGACAAATTGGCACCTAGGACCCCCTCAGGATACCTTACCTGTTCGAACCCCATAAGGAACCACAAGGCACCATTTTAGCTTGTGTGTCCCCCCTGGTACCACTTTATCCCTCATTTCATCTTTTCAAAAACACATAGTATCCAAAACATAAAACAAAAAGCTCTCATATTCTTTCTTTCTCTCTTGTCTCGTCCGAACCCTCTCACACACACACAATACATTTTTGTGATTTTGATCAAGAACAAGAAGGTTTGGGTTCACCTGGGTTGATTTCATTGGCGTTTGGGTTCATAAAAACAACGTTTGGGTTGTGGTTAAGCTCTAATCTCATTTTGAAACCCTACTTTGTAAGTCACTTTCTTTCAATAATCTTTGTACTTTTAAATGTCTAATAATGCATAGATGATAGTTGTGCGGTGCGTTTTCTAAAAAATCAAAAGAAAAAAATTTATAAAACATATATAAGGGTGTGTTTGGGTTCGAATTCGAGGGAAAGGAAAAACAAGGAAAACCCACTTTAATTTTTTGGTTGTGATGGTTGAATAACGTTTATATACCTAGTACTTATTTCTATTTTCGGCCTAAAATAAGCTCTCAAATAGCTTATTGTGATTTTCGTGGACTTATTTGGTTTCAGTTATAAAAAGGAACAAAGGAAAAAGTGATTTTGGTTATTACTGACTTTTGTTATATTTTTATATCTTATTTTGGTAGCTCATTTCAAGAACTAAAAGGTGTTGATCCTAATAGAATAGATCTTGCTTAGCTTGTATAAGCCTAAGTTGTATTGAATAAATTCAAAACAACTATGAATAGATTGACAGAACAATGTAAAGATGTCAATCTCTATGCCCTACGACCTCCTTTTATACACCAAGGAGTCCCAACTGGCTTACAATATTTTCCTAAGTTATCATGATCTTCTAAACAAATAACTTATACGTATCTTTTACAAAAATATCTCATACTTATCACATAAACAATCTTTATCTTCAATCAATCTTTATCCATTAGCAGTTATAACTCTGTCAGCAGTTGTAACTTTGTACCAGCAGCATTAACTCTAAACACTAGCAGCAGTAACTTATACACCAGCAGCATTAACTGTGTACAAGGATTATTAACTACTTAGAATATTTTCTTCATTCTCCACAAGCAGTACTAACTTTACTCTAGCAGTACTAACATATACTAGCAGTTCTAAGTTACACTAGTAGTACTAAGTTTATACTGACAGTAGTAAGTAACCCAAACCTTTCTTCTTGAGCAGCACTAACTTTGATAAGAGCAGCAGTAATTCCAAACAGCCTTATGAAGCTTTTAATCCCAACAATCCTCCCCTAAACTTGATATTTATCTTCAAAATCATCAAGTTTCTTCATTAAAAGTCTTCACCATCACCAGGAGGATGCTTTCAAACACTTCCAGGATTCTTGAGCTGTTTTGTGATGAGCTTAAGAAGCTGATAACACATTTCATTCCAATGATCAGCTTGAAGCTTCTTGTTGAGCATGCCTGTGATTGTTGCAGGTGTAAGGGGATACCTTTTCTCTACCAGCATAAAGATATGCATAGATTGCAACCTCAGAAAGTGTACTCCACAAGAATCAAATAGCTTCCATATCAACACTTTTTCATTTTGCAGAGTCCTCCATACTGGACTTTCTACATCAGGTTCAAACATTGTCATTAGATCCCCCCATAACACTCTCTCATAGCCCTCCTCTGGCCTTGTTGACCCATGCTTAGCTTTCACCAGTTTCCACAGAGTTTCCAAATCTTCTCTATCAAAATTCCTAAGCATATGAATAAAGGCTGAGTACCTTTTAGAACTTCCATCAGCTCTTATAATCTGAAATTGGCTAATTTTTCCTTCTTTGATTATCTTCCAGTCAACAATGCATGGAGGCTTAGTGGCCAAAGGAATAACATCAATTGCTACTTCCTCTTCATCAGGAACAATGTTCATAAGTTCTTTCATCCTAGCTCTGTGTTTGTGTGTGTTGTTTTGGTCGAACAAACACGAGAAAGAAAGAGAGAAAGAGATTTTTGATTTTTGAAAGTATAACATGAATTTTGTGTGTTTTAGGACCAAGACAAGAATACTTGCACTAGGGATGGACCATCGTTCCTAAATAAAAGCCATCTTGTCTCCCCTTGTCTAGAACCCGCGGCTAGGGTATCTTAGGGGTCGGGATTGCCTTCTTTTTGTGTCGAGTTCACTTAATACTCAAAAACCGTGATCGTAAAATATTTCCCTAAGTTACTTAGCATTTTTATTCATCTTAAAAATACTTTTCCAATAATCTAGAGTATTTACACGACATATTTCTATTTAAAACTCCCCAAAACTCATTTTGAACATTATCGGACATGTCTGGACACATTTTTGGCATTTCATACTATTCATTGGTCAAACCACCCGGAACACAATCAACATAATAATACCCTCTAAAAAGGATTATTATACACCATTTAACCATAAAACACCTCAATCACATATATTCACCACCGTCAATACGGTACAGGTTCTAACAAAATTGACAAAAGTCAAATAGTCAAAGGACTAAATTAGAACATTCAAAACTCACAAAAAGGGCAAGGGTTTCATTCTACCCCTTTAAAAGAATTTTGACCCCAAAATTTAGCTACTACTAGCACTAAACAAATGCGAATACTTAAGTTTCATCTGGTCCTCACGTTCCTATGTCAATTTATGTCCATGTTTTGAATTCCACCGAATCTTGACGATGGTAATTCTACTCCACTTAAGCTTCTTGAACTCTCTCTCTAGGATTTCAATAGTCTCTTCTACAAAAGTCAACTTAGCATCTACTTGGATCTCATCCAACGGCACTTGCAGTGTTGGGTCAGCCAAACACTTCTTAAGGTTTGACACGTGGAACGTGTCATGAACACCATTCAATTCCTCAGGCAACCTAACCTATAGGCCATTGGACTGATCCTCTCAATGATCTCAAATGGTCTAACGTACCTAGGTGCTAATTTCCCCTTACACCTTTCTAAGGCGTCACTTTGAGCAAGACATACTCACCTACACTGAACTATAAGGGTTTTCTCCTCTTATCGGCATAGCTTTTCTGACGAATCCACGCAGCTTAAGTCTATTTTAATCTGCGTGATCTTGCGTGGTCTCTTGCACGCGCAGCCTTAAGTCTATCCTTAATCTACGAGATCTTCTCAGTGGTCTCTTGCACTAACTCGGGTCCTATCAACTGACCCTCTCCAACCTCAGCCCACATAATCGAGGAACTACACTTTCTACCATACAAAGCCTCAAACAACGCACATCTCACACTAGAATGATAACTATTGTTATACAAAACTATACTAATGGAAGATGAACATCCTAACTTCCCCCAAAGTCTAGGACGCACGCTCTAAGCATGTCTTCTAAGGTCTGAATTGTACACTCACTTTGACTATCGGTCTGAGGGTGGTAAGCCGTACTCATGTCTAACCAGGTTCCTAATGCCTCTTGCATTGACTGCCAAAACCTTGACGTAAATCGCCTATCATGATCAGATATGATTGAGATCGGCACAATGTGCCTAGTAACGATTTCATTCAGGTACAACCTAGCCAATATATCCATCTTATAATCCTCACGCATAGGTAGAAAATGAGCAGACTTAGTCAATCGGTCCACAATGACCCATATTGTATCATGCCCACTACTAGTCCTCAGTAACTTCGTGACAAAATCCATTGCTATCCCCTCCTATTTCCATTCGGGAATCTCAAGTTGCTGCAGTAAGCCAGACGGCATTTGATGTTCAGGTTTAACCTTCAAACAAGTCAAACACCTACTAACATATATCGCTATATCTTTCTTCATTCCCGGCCACCAATACCTATCTCTAAGGTCATATACATCTTATCAGCTCCTGGGTGTACAGAGTACTTCAACTTATAGGCTTTGTCCATTATCAGGGTTATCACATCACCCTTCAAAGGAACCCATATTCGATCCAGGTAGTACAAAGCTCCATCACTCTTATGTTCTATAATCTCATCTAAACCTTTCTACAATCCTGCAGACTCATCAGATGCCTTTTCTAAGCCGCTAGTATCCTATCCTTGATAGTCGACTGAAGGGTCACATTTATAGCTCTAAATCTCTTAGGTTTCACTCTCTCTTTAGTGCATCAGCTACTACATTCGCCTTACCAGGGTGGTAGCGAATTTCGTAGTCATAATCGCTATAAAACTCATCCAGCAACGCTGTCGCATGTTCAGTTCCTTCTGACTAAAGATATGCTAGAGACTCTTATGATCGGTATATATGACACTCTTTGTCCCATACCAATAATGTCTCCAGATCTTAAGGGCAAACACAACCGCACCCAGTTCTAAATCATGGGTGGTGTAATTCTTCTCATGAATTTTCAACTGCCCAGACACATATGCTATAACCTTACCTCTTTGCATCAAGACATAACTTAATCCTAATCCAGACACATTACAATATACCACAAAGTCTTCCGGTCCATCAGGGAGAGCTAGAACAGGTGCATTACACAACTTATCCTTCAAAGTTTGAAATGCCCTTTCCTATTCCTCACCCCAATCAAAGGTCTTACTTTTCTGAGTCAAAATGGTCAGGGACTTAGCTATATTAGAAATTTTTTGTATGAACCAACGATAATACCCTGCTAAACCTAAAAATAAACGAACCTCAGACGGAGTTCTATGGGCTTCCCAATTCTTTACAGCTTCAATCTGACTAGGGTCTACATAGATACCATTTCCATTAATCACATGACTAAGAAACTGTACTTCTCGCAACCAGAATTCGCACTTAGAAAACTTAGCATACAGTTTCTCTTTCTTGAGAAATTCTAAGACTAGTCCTAGGTGCACTTCATGCTCTTCTCGGGTCTTAGAATAAACCAAAATATCATCAATGAACACTATCACAAACTTGTCTAGGTACGGCCTGCACAACCGGTTTATCAGATCTATAAATATCGCTGGTGCGTTAGTCAAACCAAAGGGCATTATTGTGAACTCAAAATGTCCATAACGAGTTCTAAACGTAGTCTTTGGAATGTCATCCTCATGCACTCTCAGCTGGTGGTATCCAGACCTAAGATCTATCTTAGAGAAGTATTGTGATCCTTGAAGTTGATCAAACAGATCGTCTATCCTAGGAAGTGGATAACGGTTCTTAATGGTCAACTTGTTCAGTTCTCTATAATCAATACACATCCTAAAGGAACCATCCTTTTTCTTCACAAACAATACCGGTGCTCCCTAATGCGATGAGCTTGGTCGAATGAAACCTTTGTCCTGGAGTTCTTTGAGTTGACCCGATAACTCCTCCATTTTAGAAGGTGCCAATCGATAGGGAGATTTCGCGACCGGTATTGCTCTAGGGACCAACTTAATCAGAAATTTGATTTCTCGAATAGGGGGTAATCCTGATAGGTCATCTGGAAATACCTCGGGAAAATCTCTCACCACGACCATCTCTTCTTGTTTATGTTCCTTGGCCTTAGCACTCATTAAATGTCTCGCTTTCTCTTCTAGTCTTTCTCCTAGCACCTTGCCATCTAGTAATGGTATTCGAACTACTTTCTCGTGAAAAATTATCTCAGCCTTATGGTTAGACAACTAATCCATTCCTATGATCATATCGAAACTCTCGCTTCCAAACGGTGTCAAATTTATATCAAACACGTGACCTTCTATTTCTAGTTTGCATCCCTTAATGACCTTATCGATTTCTACTAGCTGCCCGCTAGCTATCTCAATCTCATAACTAAACCCTAAATCACTATGTTCTAAGCCTAACAGAGGTATGAAAGTAGTAGAAACAAAACTATAGTTGGCACCAGAGTCAAATAAGGTTGTGGCATAATGGTTGTTCAAGGTGAACATACTCGTCGCGATGTTCGGGTCCTGGCGAGCCTCCTCTGCTCCCAACATAAATGCCCTTCCACATGCCTGGTTATCGTTGTTCCTACGACCTTGGCCCCCATTAATAGCTACGACTTGGTTCAGATGGTTTCCCCCTGGCCTCTGAGCCTGGTTAAACCTAAGACATGCTACCTTGATATGATCAGTACTACCACACTCGTAATAGGCCCTAGCAGTTGGGTTTCTAGCATTGATGGGGTTCACATTCGTAGGCACCACTCTACAATCCTTAGCAAAATGTCTTGGGTGGTTACAGTTGAAACAAGTGCAACAGGGTGTCTCACGTGGATAGTGATAGTTACAGGTGGTACACTTGGGTGCCGCTCCTGTATATTCTCTCTTAACAAGGTTTGCGGTTGTAGCAAAAGCATTTCCAGTCCTAGTCATCTTGTTATCATCCCTTTCATTCATATACTTACTAGGTTCTCCCCCATTTCCTCTCTTCTCAGGGTTCTTTTTGATTGACCCATTCCTAAAGGCTTCATCAGTCAGTGTGCTAGCAATTTGCACAGCCTTTTGAATGGTTGATGGCTCCGTTGCTGCCAACATCCCTCGGATCTGTAAAGCAAGGTCATACATGTACCTCTCAATCCTTTTGTTTTCCGAGGTTACTAAATGAGGAACTAACCTAGCCAACTCATGGAACCTATCAATATATGCCGCATGGCCGGCCTCGACCATGGCGTGATTCCATAACTTAGTTTCCAACTTCTACATCTCATTACTAGGACAAAACTTTTCCCTCATCAATACCATAAAGTTATCCTATGACATACCTATAGCAACTTCTCGACCTAATGTGCGAATCTGAGAATTCCACCATGATAAAGCCTTACAGACAAAAGAACCAACAGTGTACTTCACCTTTTGGTTATCCTCACAACCACTCATATCATGAATTGACTCCATCTTTTTAATCCAATGGGTGTAAACTACAGCACCTCCCTTCCCATCATACTCTTTAGGGTTACAAGCTAAGAACTCCTTATAGGTACAACCCCTACGGTCGTTGTTCTCAATGACATTCCTAACATCACCTCGAATGTTGTCATTGATGGCATCTCCATTTTGATTCCAACCATTCCCTTGACCTCTACCTTGGTCGCCTACTTGGGCTACAATAGTGGGAAGTAAATTTCGTAACTGCTGTGCATGGATGGTGGAGAAGTTGGGGACTCCGTCAACACCATCATTTACCTCACTACCTTAGCCACCTACTCGACCACCTTGACCATCATTCCTACCATTACCCTGATCACCAGATCGACCTCCAGTTCTACCACCACCTCTACTAGCTCGTTCACCCATTCCCCTTCCTCGTGATGCGACAGCAGGCCGGCCAGCACTTTAGGTCATCATCCTTGGCGGCATTGTCTACACGAGGGAGAACATAGGCAACATTAAGTAGGCGGGTCAGTCAATACGTATAGGATAACTTAATATACTATACTTCACATAATACTGTACTAAGGTGTCAACACCGATTTGTGTTAACGATAATACTAAATACGCGTGAGTTATGATATGTTTATTACTACATTGGCCATCGTACTTATACTCACATCCTTTCCCAGTTGTACCCAGTATTAGACTCACACACTTTAATGATTGACTTTTCTAATACGTTATACCCTATAACCACATAAGCACGTATAAGCGGAACACCATGCACATAGATCCTACATTGCAACTATATGAAGGTTCCTAGGTTATAGTCTAGGCCAATCCACCTAGTTATCTATAACCTGGCTCTGATACCATTCTGTCACACCCCGTCATAGGCGGAAACATAAGATTGCAACATAATGATCAATCATAACAGAAGATACAAAATAGAGAAAACTAAAATGCATTAATAAATGTCATGATGATTATTCATCTTAAGTACAGACTTGAGTGAGGTCCCAATCAAGAACCCAACAAATAGTCGCTTACAAATCCCAATGCCTACGCAGGGGTCCATATCAATCTTAGAACAACAATCCTCCAGAAACAAATCCTTAACATACTTCAAAAGCATGACCTCTCAAACATGATCCAAAATAGGATACACTTAAAGTATTCTATCACACATCTCAACCTTAACGATCATTCTCTTCACCTGAAAATGATACTCAAAAACATCAACAATAATGTTGGTGAGCTCGTAGGTTTGGAGAAAACCTAGTCGTTGTGCCAATATCTCAAACAGTTGGACAATTGTGCTATATGACAGTGAATACATGTAATCAATCACAAACCCATGACTTAGCATCCCCGCTAGTCTTATCACCAGCGTGTACCAACGCACTTAGAGTCACAACCTCAAATATCTTACCGCACCTAAAGCCAACCAGCTGGAGCTATATATAAGGCGAAGTTCCACACTAGGGATGGAACCCGTGGGTAATGGGTATGGGTTTATCAAACCTGTCACCTAAACCTGTGATTTTTTTCTCACCCACCACCCACCCGTCACCCACCAATGGGTATACCTTTTTACCCATACTCAAGCCCATGGGTACCCATAGCCTGTGGGTTTATGAAGTGAAACAAAATCATAAAATCATGATATGTAAACTAACTATGAGACTGGGTAATAAGACATCATATCAATCTTCTAAATACCAAGTTCACAAAATACTTAATGACATGTCTGAAACTAGAAAAATTAATCATCATTACGCCAAATCACATATATGTACTGAGATATATCATGCATATATCGTTGAAAGTTTGATCTTTAATATTTATCTTTTAGTCTTGTAATTTAAAGAAACTATTAGTTTACTGTGAAGTCTAGAAATTTTGATAGTTATTAAATATTGGGTTAATACACAAACAGGGTACTAAAGTTTCAAAAAAAGTTGGCCTAAGTAACTAGAGTTCTATTTTGTTCATCTGAGTTACTCAAGTTCACGGGTTCATTAATTAGGGTACCCAACATTTTCATAAATTACACTCATATTACTTTGTAGAAGGGTGACTGAATGTAACCTACTCTTCATCCCTTTGACTGCCAACTTACATCCTTTGACTACCACATCACGCTTAACATGGCTCCATGTCATTTCATTTTGTTTCATCTTTGTTATTCTAGTGTATTACCTAATAAAAAAGCAAACCCCATTCATATTTCCATCATCATCTTTCTTTTTAAACTTTAAATAAAAAATAACCCCAATTATATCTTTCTATCATCCCTACACCATAATAACTCTCCACCACCAACCTTACTGTTGATCACCTGCCACCCATCACGCCCCGACCACTCTACCACCATGTCATTGATACTTTACCACCACCTTGCCATCTTAACACCATTTTCCACCTCTCTTTAGTTTCATCTTCATACATTCACTACTTTTTAATAATTAAAATCCCTCTTTTCTCTAACTAATAAACAAACACAATTTTTATATACAATCCACAACACAACTGACCACATGCACTAACATCTTATCTCCAATCACAAAAACCTACGTTAACATCAAAATGGGTTTTTTGTGATTTCAGCAAATATTGATTAATTTCGCATCTGGGTTTCCTTAATTTTACAAGAAAATCAAAGATTGTTTAAAGTCCTATCTAGGATCTTGTTAATTTGATCAAACTCCAAATGGGGTTTTGTGATTTCAGTAAAAAATCAAATTTGACATGGATTTTGTTAACTCATTAAAAAGACAAATCTTGATTGGTTTCTCAAATGGGTTTTGGTTAAAAAGTATATATACAAAGATAAAGTATAGATCTAAGAAAAGGAAAAAAAGGCACCATCTGAAAAGGAAAAAAAGTCTATATACAAAGATGCGGAAGAGTGGTGTTGCTGCGGAGTGCATCGGTGGTGCAGCAGTTGTCATGGTTGTGGTGTTGCTTTGTATAGAGAAAGATTTGTTGAAAAAAATGGTTAAAGAAATGATAAGAGAATTGGAAGTATATGATATGAAGTGGAAGAAGTATATGATATGAGAATTTAATGTAAAAGAAATGCAATTATGAAATAAATTGAGATATCCTTTTAATAAAATATGTCTGAGGTCAAATACTAAATAAATGAATAAAAAAATATATTTCCACATAAGATTTGTAACCGGGTATCTCAAGTGGTAATATAGCGAGTAACGTAAACAACTGGTCACACAAACATGGGTAACTTAGATGAACAAAATGGAACTCTAGTGACTTAGGCCAATTTTTTTGGAAACTTTAGTACCCTGTTTGTGTATTAACCCTTAAATATATACCAACAACCTCACAAATATTTAAGTAGTATAATAAATTTTATTTTAACACAAATGGGTTTAGGGGTACACCCGTGGGTCGAATGTGTGATAGAATGTCGAATCTGTGGTTGATACATGTTTACGTGTGTAGAGGTGTTGTTCTTAAAATGGGGTACACCCATGAGGGTATGCATTACCCGTCACCCACTCCCGCCCACCCACGAGGGTATAAAATTTTCACCCACAACCCAACGCTGGTGGATAAATACTAAGGATTATCCCACCATTTACTTGTGGGTACCCATGGGTTTGTGTTTTTTCTCACCGTTATCATCCCAAAACCACACAGCATATCATACCAACACATTACCTTCACTTCGCAGTCATACCACAAACCTTTTCCTTTTTAACTCAAACTTCCACAGCCAGCGACAGAGACCGCCTACAGCAGAGCCACTACCAAACCCCAAACCCCAAGCTCGCTCTGTACTAGCAGAGTGATCGGCAAAGTGATCTGTTCCTCATAGAGCATAGATGTCCACTCTAGTAGTATACGACTTGTTACGTGTCGCCATGTGAGACTCTACCACAGCCTCTTCAACTGTGTCAATACTCGATGACGCGTCGAGAATAGAACCTACCACATCACATATACTATACGAGAGAGCACCGCACTATTTCCTACACCCTAAACATATGACCACAGACTGTCTCCCTGTGCTCACATATTCGCGATCCCCGGACGTCGTATACGTGCACAGTGATTAATATTCACAAATACGAGAGACGTCGAGTCCGTAACTCTGATATCGCCGACACACACGTAGAAGATGAGTGTGCTCTGTCCAACCAGATCAGATATGAGCCATTGTGTCATGGAATCTGCATGACGAGTGCAAGTCTATAGATGGTATTGAGACTGGGCATTCCGTGCAAGAATGACTCCTGCCTACCCAGCCAAAGCTACACGACTAGTGTACTCTCTCTTGCTAGTAAAATGTCACACGATAGTCTTTAAAAGTTCTATGAATGAATAATCCAAGACTACGTTAACTTGGGTTGTTTTCTTTCTTCGGCCTCAGGCTTTGTAGCACCTCCCTTTTCATATTCATTTTTTAGTCTTGTAACTCAAAGAAACTTAGTTTACTATGTAGTCTAGAGATTCTGGTAGTTATTAAATATATACCAACAACCTCACAAATATTTAAGTAGTATAATAAATTTTATTTTAACACAAATGGGTTTAGGGGTACACCCGTGGGTATTTAGGCAGGTACACTAGTGGGTTTCTTAAATGGGTACACCCATGATGGGTATGCATTACCCGTCACCCACCCGCCACCCACCGATGGGTATAAATTTTCACCCACAACCCACCCGCTGGTGAAAAATAATAGGATTACCCACCCATTTACTTGTGGGTACCCATGGGTTATGGGTTTTTTCTCACCCGTTTTCATCCCTATTCCACACAGCATATCATACCAACACATGTCATTCACATAGCAGTCATAAACACATAAATTGTCCCAAAAACAAAAACACATTTCACACAGTTCAGAAAAATAGTTCAAAACACATTTGAGTATCCTTTTCCCCTAACGGAAAAGATTTAAAAAATGGGGCTACGAGAACTCACATTATCCAAAAAGAAATCACAGTTTTACACAGTCATGAAAACAGTTCAAAACAGATTTGAGTATCATTTTCTCTCAACGAAAAAGATTTAAAAAGTGGGGCTACGAGAACTCACCTCAAGCAGAAAACTCAATATCAAACAAGTAAATGCAACGACGTTCGAACACGACCTAATCCAATTAATGTTCCACTTAGACACTCATTTTAAAAATAGTTTTCAGGTTTGATGCATAGTGATCAGATGCGCGTTGTACGGTCATTCTTGAAATTTTCAGTGGTGTGAAGGTTGACAACTTACTCTTTCAAAATATCATACTTCGAACTCATTCTGTAGCATAATATACATACTTATACTACCTAATAATATAGATAAGTAATAAATACTTATACATATACATATATATATATATACATATACATATACATATATATATATATATATACATATATATATATATATATATACATATATATATACATATATATATATATACACAGATAATACACATTATATACACACATATATTACACATAATATATACACATAATATATACATATAAATATCATATATTATATATATATATAATATATATATATCTATATAATATATATATAAATATATATAATATATCGTAAATCCCTTCCGTACTCTTAGTTATCATTTGTTTCATCATTTAAGGTATAAGAAACAAACTTTTTATACTAAGAAAATTTTAGAAAGTTTCGTAAAAATATATTTTTTACCTAATAATATAGATAATAAATATGAATACTATATATATAATAATATATAAAATACATATATATAAATATCATGTATATATATATATATATATATATATATATATATATATAGATATATATATATATATATATATATATATATATATATATATATATATATATATATACATATATACATATATATACATATATACATATATATACATATATACATATATATACATATATACATATATATATATCGGTAAATCCATTCGGTACTCTTAGTTATCATTTGTTCATCATTTAAGTTATAAGAAACAAAACGTTTATTTATACTAAGAAATTTAGAAAAGTTTTCGTAAAAATATATTTTTTGTCTTTTAGTCAACTTATTAAAATAATAATATTTTATTATTTTATTAAAAATCGCGTTTCGAGTAAAAATTCTAAGTATAGACTTTTTACGAAATTTTGACATGACTCGTACGTTTATACAACGTTTTCCAAGGTTTTTAAACCTTTATTTCAAACAATATTCCACACTTTCACCATTTTCCAACAAAATAGAATCCTTATTTCGCAATGTTTACCAAAACGTATTTCTCAAACGACTTCCATTATCAATTCATAAGTATGTCCCATTTTCTAAAGTTCTCCAAAACTCATAAAACGACTAGTTTACGCTTATTGGGCCTTCAATAAGGATCCATTAAGATATTTATATGCATAGTATATATTTTAGGCCCAAAACCAAAGCCCAATAGTAAAAATATGCCGAAAACAATAAGTAACAAAGTAACCCGGACCACAATAAGCACTCAATAAGCCACGGATTGTTGAGGCTTATTGGGCCGTGAGCCAAATAGCTCCAAAACCAATTCCATAAGCTTAAAATAAGCTAATAAGCTACGTATCGTATTTTGTTATCACCATAAGCTATAAAAATAGTTCATAAAAATATGATATACTAGGGTAATAACAAAAAAAATACATATACTTGCTTTCTTGTGGTCTTCGAACCACAATAAGCCTTAAATAAGCCGAAAAGTGCTTATAAATAAGCTAAATAAGCTATTATCTAAAATAAGCTAATTAGCAACAAATGTTTTTCAACCATCACAACCACAATATTACAACTAACAAAACCTCATTTTCCCTTTCTTTTATTTTCGAACCACACGCACCCTTAATAACCTTTTGAAAATTTAAAGTTTATGTTTTTAAGAACACGCACTGTACAACTAACATCTACGCATAATTTAAAACATAAAAGTACAAGTTAAATCAAAATTTGATAAACTTACAAAGAGGGTTTTGACAAGCGAGAACGACCGCCAACCGACTACCCAAACGTAGTTTAAACAATAACCCGGACACTAGAATCAACCCACGACTCCGCAAATCTCCATGTTTTTTATCAAAGATTGAAAAAGTATGTGTTTGTGTATGTTGTTTTGGTCGAACGAACAAGAGAAAGAAAGAGAGAAATATATTTTTGAATTTTGAAAGTATAACATGAATTGTGTGTGTTTTAGGACCAAGACAAGAATACTTGTACTAGGGATGGACCATTTTTCCTAAATAAAAGCTGTCACACCCCCAAAATATTAGAGTATAATGGCAACCGAGGGAGTGTGACTTCATGATTATCATACTTCTAAGCAATACAGAACGACCTCTAAACGAGACGTGTTAAGAAAACATATCACTTGAATTAGAAAATAATAAATTGTTTAACATTCAGCGGAAGCATAAAATAGACAATACAACATCGTTTTTAAATAGTGCAAGTGATCTTCAGATAACTGGAAAATGACTGCAATGCATGAGACTTCATATAGCATCTTCATTCTTAATACCTGAGAAAACATTGCTAAAAATGTCAACATAAAGTTGGTGAGTTCATAGGTTTGTTTAAGCAGAAAATGTAATGTTTGTGAATCATAAGATTTCATCCACATATGACAATATAACAGATACAAAGTCATATAAATTGCATTACTATTGTCTAAGCTCATGACACCGAAGCGTTAACATATACCAACAATAAATGAATGCCCTTGCAGGTGTCTAACCCGGGACACCCGTAGTCTGACTCAAATAAAACTGTGTTTGCTTGACTAATGTCAGTCCAAGACAAACAGGGACGTCAATCACGATAGATCTATCCATAACATTCGCGCTTACAAGTAATTAACGGTTCATGATAAATCGGGCAAATAGCAACTTGGGTTGTATTCACACGTTTGAAATAAGCAATGTTCTCACCCCAAAAGATGATTTAAAACAGTAGAGTAGGGGCTATGAAAACTCACCTTGTCGGTTAATCGTCCATAACTGATAGTGGTTCAATGCACGTCAAAAGTAACTCAGTCAAACACCTAAATAATTATGACAAAGTCTGAGTTTACATTCTAAAGATTAATGTATGCAATGAATTATGCAAGTGGTAAGAAGGCATGGTCGTTTATGAGTTAACGTTTTACATTTTCAAAGTGTCGATTAA